>CAJFCO010000081.1:52177-79964 GCA_904066015.1 Synergus gifuensis
ATATATATATATATATATATAGATTATTAGCATTTTAGATTAAAAACAAGCAAAAGCTATTCCGCGCTTTAATTTTTTAATGTGGAAACCGAGTTTTAACAAGTTTATTAATCACAGAATGGTTTATCGAAATGGGAAAAAAGTTCATAAAATATTCATTTTGGCGAAAACGAAATAGTCACCTAGAGTATCGATTGAATATCGATTTCGTCCTTGATTTACATGGAATTGAAAACTTTTTCCATTACTTAAAGTTTAATCCTCTTGTGATATTCTATTTCCAGAAAATAATTCACCATGGTGATGATTTCTATCTAATTAATTCAATCGAAGTATTATTCTCATTTTTAACCTGCTTTTAGTTTGCATAAGACATACTGTAATTATTTTTAGTTATTTATGGGATTCACAATTTTGAGTACTTCACATCTGATGAAATATGATCAATGTGATTAACAAATCCAGATAGCAAATATTTTTAGCTTCTACTCTAAAATCTCGTTCACAGTATAACAACTCGGTTTGATTTATGAACGCCTTCCGAATCATAAATTTTGTTTGCTTTCCCAAGCAGCTGTTGCGCTAGGTGCTTATATTTACCTATCCTTCAGACTTTCCTCAAGTTTCATATTTAATAATCCTTTCTTTTTAATAATCTACATACAAAGCAGACTGAAATAAAATCCTAATAATTTACTTACTTCAATCTGCTCTTACCTGAGCTTCTTTAAAATGAACTATTCTACATAATTTTTTTAAAGTTACGACAACTTTCATCAATTGAAAACATAATCATAAAAATTATTTAAAAGCTCGTTCATCCCTCGATAAAATTGAAAGAATTCCGTTTACAATTTCGAAAATTTCTTTAAAAAAATATTAAATTGTTCTCAGCCAAATATTACATCAGTTATTTAAATAATTAATTATGTGTAATGATTAATATGTAAATATTGTTAATCCTGGATCTTCTTTAAAAAATTTCAAGTAATCAAAATGCATAGAAAAAATCGTAAACACGTGGAATAGAATTAAGTTTCAATTATATTCAATTTACCGAGATTTTTCAGATATTATTATGTTGTTAGATATGTTCTTCGATGATTTTTACGCGACATTGCGAGCATCTTTTGGTAAAACAACGCGCGCGACTCAGTATCGGAGGAGCCACTGAACTATCGTACGCTCACAACACTACCCTTCTCAAACAGATCAACCCCTATCCCCACTCTAAAATAGTTAAGGATTGTACGTTGATCCTGCGCAGTTCGCTTATTTAACAGATTTTTCGATTTTTCATAATGTACTCAAATTTTAATCAAAGTTCACTTAAATTTATTTGCAATTTTTTAAAACTTAGATTTTCTATTTAGATCGAAGGTAACAAGAAATTAATAAAGAAAAAATCATATTGTGCACTCTTGTGAAGTAAAAGCAGACAGTACAAATGAAATATGGTTACAAAGACTTTTTACATTTTATTCGAAAATTGTTGGATTGCAAATTGAATATTTGCTTGCAGCTTGCAGCAGTAGAGTTGAAACAAAATGAAGTAAAAATGCCCATCAAATGTCAAAATAACAAAATTTACAGACCTCTTTTATCATCAACATTTACTTTAAAATTACAGAGTGGCCACAAAATTCCGTTTGGAAAAGGGGGTTGGAAACATGTCGGAAAAATGTTATGATTTTTCGACTCGAATTCTCTGCATTGTTTTAAATCGTTTAGTTGTTTTGCAACTTATAATGCTTCTATTCAAACTAAAGTACAATTATTTAGAGGGCCTATTGTGTTCACGTAGTTCATTCAGTTTTCCTTTTGTGAATAAAGGAATCTGAATCTGCAAGTTGAATAGCAACGAAAAGCGCAAGCCGAGAGCTTTTAACTCAGAAGAATTAAATAAACATAACATATATTTAACATACTGCATATTTATCTCTTCTGACTTTAGGTTGCTCTAAGACTTAAATATTTCTACATTCAATACTCTAAACAAAATTATAAATTAAGATGATAGTTTAGAGGTAATAAAAAAAAATAATTTTGGCATTTTTAAAACGATTCTAGGGAAATTAGAGAATATTAATAGATATTAACTTTAGTTGCCGAAGTTTGAAGTGAGCGTTAAATTTAAAAACTCTAGATCCTTTAAGTTTTATTCATTATGCCTGTAATGGTTGGATTTTTTCTTAACCTTTGAAGCACGAGTGAATAAAAGCTTTTCTGTTTAAGCTGGAGGCCATTTCCAAGCTTGGATTCTAGAAGCATATCATTGTTCATGTATTAAATTTGCAGCTGCTCAGTCTTTTAAAGCAGTTTAAAAAATTTAGCGTAGCTTAATCTCTCTTCATTATACATACTCAGAAGGATGGGTAATTCGAAAAGTCCAAGGTAGTTTATCATTTCTGCCCTGCATTTTGCGGAAGGGATTAGGATATTAGGAAACTTATTATATATATTGAAGCAAGAACGTAATTAGTCAGAAAAAGTTTAAAGAGATATTTTAAATAAAAGTAAGGAATTTATTGAACATGTATATACTGAAATTGATCATTTTTATATTGTCACTATTTTTAGTACAATATTAAAGAAGTTTGAAGCTTTTCGTAATACTTTTTTCGACTTCAATTTAAGATGCTTTTAATATCTTTTTTCAAGATGAAGGGAGCCTGCTTGGAAACTTTGCTTTTAAAGGAGAAGGTGTTATTACTCTGATAATGAGTATTTGTAAGCTTTAAAAAAAATTTGAAAACTTTTTATCCTTGAAGCAAGGAGAAAAAAGCATAAGAATATATTGAGAATCGTGATTTAAATTTGTTTAAACGATTAAAAAATTTGTAAAAAAGATACTATAAGAAATAACATCTTTATAAATGGAAAGTGCAGGTAATGCTGATTTTTACGACAAATTACTGAAAGAAGCAGTCAAAGTGTCGATTGGAGACCTACAAGAAAATCAGGTCGTCAACGTCTTGTTCAATGGTCGCTGGGGCATTAAAAGTTAGAAGTCTGTAACAAAGAGTTTTTCTCGCTTGAGTAAAAACCAATGGAGATTAATGAAGAGGTTTGACAACAATTAAAACCTTCAGTTGATTAATTACAATTCAGAACAACTACTTTATAAAATCACTAGCCTTATTATACGCATTATGTAGAGCGCGAGAAATATTATTAATGATATACAAATAGATATTGAGATTACAGTTCCAAAAATATGAATTTTAAGTTATTTAATTAGTCTTCTAATAGATGGACGGACAGAATGATGTTAAGGCACTTTTTTACATTATGTATATCATTTATCAATTTTACTTTCACGGTTAAAATCTTTCAACAAAGGCATGTCGCTCACAGGAGCGACGTCCTGCAAATTGAAGGGTTAATCCGTTAACCCAATAGAGAGGCAATGCATATTAATTCGAAATTCTGTGAATATTAATTTTCTGTCAATTATATGTCGATAAAGCTGTGTATTTTTATACCTCTGCTGTATTGACTAAAAACAGTTTATATTGAAAATTTTTGTCGTGCCGATTTTTGAAGTTTATATTAGTTTACTCAATTTTGATTATATAAAATATCTTTCAGTTAAATGGAAATTTAGGTTGAGCAGCACATATAGCAGATATACTTTTAATATAACAAGCCAGTACAATAGTACATAGTTTCTTATTATGTTGTTAAGGATAATTAGCAACATAGGTGCCCGTGCACCTATTTTTCTTATTATATTTTCAAGTCTCGTCCTGGTACTAACGGAGATAATTAAAATGAATGGACTTTGTTCATGGTAGGCGTGTATAATGCATTTTGCGTAACGAGAATTCAAGGAAGCGAATAGAAATTCCATCTACCGTTTCTCTTGTGTCTCCAGATTGTCATTTCCGGAAGAGTTTTTTCTTTTCAGAAGGTATTTTCTGATAGTGTTATATACCTAGCATATTTTTGCTATAGCAGGTTGCAATTTACTAAAAGTATCAGCTTATTTATCGTTCATTGATGCTCATGAATCAGCATTTATTCATAATTTATTAATTTGTTCAATGTTTCCAGTCAAAGTTATTTAAAATATAAGCAGAACTCATCTTACCTCATTTTTGTGTCTATTTATCTCCCCGATAGAAACTCTTCACGGACATTCTTTTAGAAATGCATTCTTGCACTATGAAATGTCATTTTATATATTTTGAGTTGAAGGAAGGGATATTCCGTATTCAGTGTTCGGTTTAAGAACGAATACAATACGTGATGCAAGCCATAAGTATTGGCCTGTATTCAAGAGGGTTTGCATTGATATCCAATGTTAGATGTACCGAGTTGAAATGTAATGCATATAATACGTGACTTATATGCGATCAGTGTACTACATCTGTTACTCTCAAATATCCATAGAATTCAAATATGAACGAGAATTTTCATTTCCGATAACTCATTTTGGAAATGCTACCCTCTTAATTTCTTCGGTTTGGTGAAAAAATAGTGCCATACATTTTATTTTATTTAAAAAATTTTTTTAAAGATTCTTTCATCACTAGAAAGTATTTTTTATTTATTGAGGAATAAGCCCTAAAATTTATTAAAAAAAAATAACTCTTGCAAAAAAATATGTGTTTGACATTTTTGATCCGGCGGAATACAGAAAGATACCAACAAAAACAATAAAAGATATTTTAAAAAATTTTCCAAGTTTAACTCTTCTCTGCAAAGGGAAATTTTAATCACAATTTTTTCTAATACCTTTTGATTGAACTAAACTTGTCAGAAAATGCTCTCGACTAATCAGCTTTATCTAGAAAGAGACAAGTTTACCTCCATGGTTTTTTTCTCTTTCTAAAGCCGATTTCAGTGCTGCCCATAACGTTATATCGATCCATTTCTATATGTCGATGGTTTAAACAATTTAATTAATATGAAATATTTGTAAAGTATTATAAACTTAATAATTCTATAACAAAAAGTTATAATTCCCAGTATATTCCAGTTAATTCCCAGAGCATAATCACTGAACTTCTTGGAAGAAGTTTCTAAATCCTCTTATCGAATATTGAGTGAGTCCCTATGGACATTACTTTTGTTTCAATATACAATTTAGGTCATTAAATTTCGGATTTTGTATCAAACAACATTTAATGGCTTGATAGACTCAATCTTCATGAATACATGTTATTGGAAACAATGTTGTTAGAAATTAACATCAAAGTAAAATAGGGTCTTCCTAACGAAAAAGGCTTTTAGATCAGTTTAAAAATTTAACCACCCTTTTATCCCTAATATATCAGAAAAGAGGGGATAAAAAGTGGATAAAGCAACAAGAGTAAAGTTTCCCATGCTTTTGCTGCTTTATGTCATTTTCAGCTTATATGCATACTTGGGTTTATATTTGTCACTTTAATCTGAAGATTGCTACAATTTGCAATCTTCGCAGTTCTTAAAATATAAAAAATATAAAAATTTCTTTCAATATAAAAAATTCGTGAAAATATATGATTAAAAACTATAAAAAGAGAGGCCCGATAAAAATTATAACTTTTCTGTTTAATTAAGATTGTCTACTGTATTTCATCATAAGCAGAAGCTTATAAAGAAAGAAGGTTATAACAATAATTCATCTTTTTCAGTGAATGAGGTAAGATTACAATTCAGTAGATAAGGATGTTGTTGATCAGACAAGACGCGAGAGTCTGACTGAAACTTTCTTAATCTACTTAGACGAGCCATTTTTCATTATTATGTTTTCCTTTTCGTAGAACAGTTTTTAAACTTCTTCAGAAAGAATGAAGGAGAATGAAGAATACGAATACTTCTTTCAAAATCATATCTAAATGAAAATGGTCTTTGTATCTATAAGAAACTGGTTGCTTTTCATTCGTTGAAATTGGAATAACTTTGAAATATTTTGTCAACTGTAAACAAGGTTTGGATCTCACATTCAAAACCTTTTTTATTACTCTTTATTCTAGAAAAAGAAAATTTATTGAATTTAAAATCGTTATCAACGGTTTTGAAACATTTTAAATCTAGGTATAATTATGTTCCTCAAGAAACCAATAGAGGTAACTTTAGTACTTAAATTACCTCTGAAGGATTATTTATCGGCAGCTTTCAGGCGCTTGCAAGCTTCGAATTATCGACGGCGGTAAAAAAAGGACAGCAATATTACCGACAGTAGGTTCATGAGCTTGAAGCTTCTGGAAATTCAGAAACTGCAGGGTAAGAGATTTAAAAAAGGTCTTTTAACGATGCAGTAAATGTAGTCGACAAACTTTTAGTAATAAAATCCAGTAAATAAAATACCAAGATATCCGATGATTGCAGCAATATGGGAAAAGCTCTTTCAATTTCCATGACGATGCGATACAAAATTACAGTAGATAAATAAGTGAGTGGAAATGTTTTACTATCACTTCTGGAAGTGGACAATAAAATAAAAATGTAAAGCTGTTCAAAGTACGCTTTTGTACTTTATCTTGTAAATTTTATGACAATGGGAAGAAAATATATGAGTGAATCACTTTCGTGAAATTTGTCAAGATTTTAGTACTGTCGATAATTTATTACGAGTGATGTAAAATAACTCTTGACGAGGTAGTCAAAATTTAGTAAAATCTTTTGAAGAATTAGGGTTTGTTAGCTTTAAAAAGTAATAAATTGTAACTGAGATTAAAATAGCTGAATTTTTTCGATATGAATAGTGTCACGAGGAAAATTTTCTCTTCACTGCGCTATGAATAGTCAGATTTTTGCAATAGGATTAGATACTGCTTTGAAAACCGAGAAAAAATTTTATATTTACCGCCGATAAGAATCTCTTTCATTTTAAATACAACGAAGTTTTCCATCTCTTTTGTGAGATGTTATAAGTTAGAAGTGACCTCACGATTTTGATATAATTTTTAAGTGGAATTTAAATTGCCAAGTTTTCTTTTTCATTTTAAGACATGAAATTTTTCAAAGAGAAATGTAGGTTTTCTAAACTTTTATTGCTTCTATTTGAATATAAAGCAGTTTTTAAATTTTAAAAATGAACTTTATACATCACGCTTTTAATAAGGAGGTATCAAGAATAGCTTGGGTGTAAATACACCAATGTATAAGTTTTAGGAGGGTAATCTTGGTGCGGAAGCTTATGTGACGATATCATCCACGAGATAACGTATCGGAAGACATAATGGAGCCGCTTATTTTATATGCGAAGACTCTGAAACCCACCCTTTAGATTTTAGAACTAACAGAGCTTCTTCATGCAACACAGGCACTCTTTACATGATCTCGTTTTTTCTGACATGAAAGCATCGCGCTTTGATTTATTATATCGATAATTCCATTTTTGAAACGATCTCAGTTTTATCATTAAGGGTATTAACACTTATTCTATTATTAAGAAAAGGTAGAATAAAAAAAATGTCCATAAATCCGTAAATGTTACAGAAACGTATTTCATTTTCACAAAGGAAGTGCAGCATAGAATATCATACAAAAAATAATAAAACTAGAAAGAATAAATGAAAAAGGAATGCACATTTGAGAAGTATTGAAAAAGAAAATATATTTCTCTAAACTTTCTTTTTCCCTTGTTTTACTTCATTTCAATTATGAAATTCATATTCTTTTCCACATTTTCCCTCCTCCATTAGGGAAACGGAACTATAAATTATTCGTCTCAATTTAAAATGTAAAAAAATATGTAAATAAAAGAAAAAGTTTTAACCGGGAAGTTAAAGAATTCAGAATATTTTTATTTAAAATATTTGATATGTATACGCAATGCGAAGAATTTTATCGCAATATATCGAATTTTCGCAAGCTGAAGTACCATAGCATTAATAAAAGCTACGAAAAAATAAATCTAAAAAAATTCTAGTCATAATTTGGGCTCTAAAGAATTAAATATCCATACCACAGAAAGAAAATCATAATTACTAATTGTCACTCTCGTTTCTCGTTTTGATATAAAGAGGCGAGACGAAGTAGTTCAAAATGTCGTGAGTTCACATTCTGTAGCATTATTCATTGTCAACTTTGAAATTCTAATTCTAGTACCTAAATAATACGAAAGGAGAAAATTTTATGGACGGTCTGTTGTTGTGTTGGAGCCTTAAGATATTAGTTCGCTGTTGAGAATGCGACAAGAAAGAAGATAAATTTTTTTTCACTGAATAATAAAGCACTGAAGTTTACTCTCGAAACTATTAACTGATTAGATATTTTATAATAAAGTATTAGAATATGCAGCATCGTTAAAATATTAAATATGTTTTTAAATGAATAGTTTGAGCATCAACATAAGCAAAATACGCAAAACAAGCAGAAAAGCCAAAATATACTAAGAGAAATGCCCACGATATTATATTAGTTTTGAAAATACAGGGGAATGCAATTTAAATCGAATAATTAAAATTTTGACGATTCGTTTGACAACGAAATAAAATGAGGAGTTCAAGCAAATTGAGAAATAAAAAAAGAAGACTGACAATGAAAAGACTGGAGTAAAATTGAGTGTATTTCACGGTCTTCTCGTCTCGTCGTGCAATACTAATTACCTCTTCTCTATATTTTGATCTTAGGCAGAATATTTGTTGGAGCAAGTAATGTGTAGCAGAATATGCAAATTATAAAATCAATTATACCATTCTCCAAAATTCTGAATCTCATTCATCAGATTATTTTATGCTTAATGTTCATACTCAACTGATTACAAGTAGTATAAGTAAATTAAGTCAGCCATGAACGTTGCCAAATAGTATAAGACATTTTAGGTCAGTCGTAAGGGATATAAAGTAGTGTATGTTATTTATATGTATACACTACTACGTTATAAGTCAGCCACAACTGAATATACAAGTAGTATAAAGTCATTTTAAGTTATTAATATGTGATCTCCATTAGAGTAGCTAATTTTAAGTCTAATATAGAGTCTATGAGATAAAATTACGAACCTTTGATGAAGTCTACAGCCATCTCGAGTCCATAAGTATCCTTGTCACAATCGTCAAGAATGTGAGCACCAATTTTCACACCTGGAACAATTTCTTGGCTATTGAGTCTATCCAGCGTGTATAACATAGCTTCCAAAGCTTGAACACCTCCTTGTGGCATAACTGGTCCACAGGTAATAGTATCCTCTCTCTCATGTACCATCATTAAACCCCCGAGAACAAGGTCACCCTCTACTACAGCACTATGTTTCACCGGCCACTGATTCACTGAGGTGGAAGCTTTGGTAGAGTTTTCTTGAATTTCTTCCTCACCAGCCAAAGTGATATTAAAGTCACCAGTTTGATTCATTCTCAAAGTTTCATTAATTTTTGATCCTCCCTTGGGGTTTAAAATTCCAGTATTATTTAAAGATTTATTAACTATTAATTCATTATTAGCAATGAAACTCTTATTAACATTTCCAATTCCAGATTGAATTTGATCCAAGTAATTAAGATCGTCAATTTTTCGAGATCTATTTGATTCTTCTAAATTTTTTTCTGATGGAAATACTTTTATGGTCCCATTTTCTAGCTTACTCTTTTCTTGATCAAAAGCGTAGTTTCGTATCTTTCCAACAATAAAGTACGGATGAGAAGCTTCTTCTCCCATCTCAATTCGATCATCGTTACTCGAGTTTGAAAATATTACCCCAGCTGACCTTCGCCCTTTATTTCGGTTAAATTGAATATATTGATTTGGAAGATGAGTATTTTCTTCATTGCTAAGTGTACTTGAAAATTGTAATTGGTCCTTTAGTGAGTAACGGTTAGTGTAATCAGAACTCTGGAGACTTTTGAATACTACTTTTCCTTTTCTATAAGGGTAATTTAATTGACTCTCAGAATTCAAATCATGTGGAATTCTAGCATCGTTCAAAGTATTGACTTCGTTTTCACTCCTTCTTAACTTTCCGTTAACTCTTGCCTTTTCATTGAACGTTTGGACTCTCGTAAGATCAAGTTTCAAAGAACTTGGAAACTTCAAGGATCTCCTTTTAACTGCATTATTATTAAAATCTTTTACTTTTGATTCGTTGACCACGAAACTGAGATCCTCCTTTGGTTCGGTAGTAGCATATTTCAAAGAAAAAACAGATTTTCCCTCTTTTTTGCCTTTTCTCGAACGATTTTCTGATTTTCTTCTATTTTCAAGTTGAGCGCTCTTCTTTCTTGGAGGACAAAATGACGATACCTTACATAATTTAGGCTTTATCGATTCCTTCACTTTCTGTGGCAAACCCTGTTCGTCAATTTCCCCACTAATTAGTTCTAAATTGACTGAAAGCGAGGAAGGTAAACTATTTGCGATTCCGTTTTCCTCTTGGATCTCAGTTTCCTGATCCAAGCAAGTGTTTTTACACAGTCTATTCCCACTTGATTTCTGATTAAATATTAATAGAGATGAAACTGAACTTTGCGACAAAATTTTTGATTTTATTGATTTCTTCTCTTTTTTATGGATCAGGTTCTTACTTGGTGTTGGCAGAAGAATTCCATTTGCAAATTTATTTCCATCGGGGAGTAAATTTGCAACTTTTCCAATCGAAGAATCTTTATTGACCATTTTCGGTAAAGCGATTGCACTATTTCCATTTACTGTTATTGCGTAACTGGTGGAACTTTCTCCATTTACTGGTTGCTTATTTAATGCAACATTTACGGTTGTTTTCCCACTATTTGGGATTTCATAGTCTGTCGTCACGAAACTTGGTGAGCTTTCTTGAGGAAACTTCTTGATTGTAAATGAAGATTGATGTACTTTAAGTTGATTGAATCCAGTTCCCAGTACAGCTTGTGGAGAATCTATATTATTATCTGCTTTCGAGAATTGATCCGAACTAGATCTCTCACTTCCATTTGGAATCAAGGACAAAATTTTGACTTCTTTTTCTTGAGAAGAATTTAAAACCGTGAGATTCTCAAACTTGTTTTGAACTCTGCTGCTTTGTTGAAACACTTCCCGAAACTTTCCTCTCGAACTGCTTAAATGCTCGTTAGCGTAATTTCCTTCAAGAAAACCGCGAAGATTAGAGATTCGGGAAGGAGTTGAATAATTAATCTCTTGCCGAGTTTGTGGTTCATGAAACTTCGTTATTAATTCCGATTTTATGGAATTTTTAGTAGACTTTTGGACTGCTGGATCTCTATTATTAAGCGTAGCAGTGGAATAAAATTTTGTTAATGATACCTGAGGTATTTTCTGTTTCATACGAGGAAAAAAATTTGGCTCATTGATACCCATTAAATTGATTTGATTTGAGTATATGCTTATCTTCTTTGGTTCACCTTTAGGGAAGATCTGAAGAGATTTCTGGTCTCCTGGCGACAAGAAAGTTTCTTTTGATGTTTCTGCGATTTTTGTTGGATTCAGAGACATCAGAGAGAGAGTAGAGTTTATACTGGGAGTGGAAATCAATGGCTGTAGAGAAAAACCGTTCGCCAGAATAGTCAAGGCGGCCACCAGGGCCGGCAAGCCGTAAAGACGATGCATCAGCTTGGTGATTCATAGATCATCTTTCAAGTCTGAAACAACAAAAACGTGCAAAAATTGTATAGTCGGATCATATTTCACGTGTGTATTTAAAGGGTGAGAAAAACTGTAATGACAACAATAAAATACACAAAAATAGATATATTAATATAATTAAAGTATATAACATTACGGGAATTTAAATTAATTTCCTGGAAGTCACATGTAATTTCAAGTGTAATGTAGATATTTACATATATAATATGTAATTATGAGTTCATGGCATCTCTCACTTCCTAGTATGTCTTGCAAGACAATGACAATGGTTTGAGATATGTAGGTTGTGGTTTCGGATGCAGCATGGTATTTCACGTGACTATTCTCGATCTTCATTGCATGAAATTGTGTATCGCATTGTTGACGCATTTTGAATTTCAGCAGCAATACAGGGATGAACACTTTCAGATAATTTTGGCCACAAGATTGGATCTCTTTAAGAAAGGAGAAGTTAATCAAGAAGTACACATTTTTCTTTTTTATTTGGATGGATAAACTACACGACTGACATTAAGATTTTGGACTCTTGCCACGAGATTTTATACCCGAAAGTGTAGAAAGTGCGTGCAATTTATCGTTAATCGTTTGGAGTCCGGCCAGCTTTTCTAAAGAAAATAAATACCAGCTTGAAATTCGACAAAATCATGAGTGGAACTTTGACCTGTACTTTCAAATTCTCTAATCCTGGTATAAAATGGTATTTTTAGGGCTCAGTATTTCTCACAGTGATGATAAATTTTACTTCGAAAATCGTTCCTTCATTCTTTACTTTTCCATTAAAGGTGAAATATAATCCATACGAGTTGTTCTTCTCTTTCCTGAAATGTCCAAGTCGAAAGAGTAACGCTATATTTTACGTTATATATGGGTTTATACTCAAGGATAAATGTTTCGATTTTTAAGCTCCAACTTTTCAGACTGAATTATTAAATAATATTATAAGTACATATTATCTAATTTCTAAACCTTAGCACTTAGTATCCTAATAATTAAATATCAATAAAGTTAAGAGCGTAATTTTACACTAAAGTAGAGAGTTACGTTAATAAACTTATTAGATAGATTTACCAAAACCATGTTCTCCGATTTAAAGGGCACTAGTTAGAACTAAATTCGATGAACTCCTCTAATTCACACCTGCCTGTAATTTGTGTCCATGAAAATGCAGTATAAAGTTACTTGAAGCTGTTTAACAGTTCTGCATCCGTTTATAGTATAATAATTTTTTATAACTGAATATGCAATAAAGTGTTTTCTTCTCCGAAGTTCGAATTTTTAAATTTCCTTTCGATATATTCGGAAGGAGAAGAAAGGAAATTGGATCCAAGCTATATGTCCATGACATGGCTAAAGTTTCCTTCGAGGGTCTGGTTTACCTCATCCTCTATTATTCAAAATGGAGCTAGAATGCAAACTACTGCTGAAGTGCGAACTCTTATTCAGTGGTGACAGGTATTATACATCGCTTATAAACAGCACAGTAAACTTTCTGAACTTTCAAACGGATATCTTGTCCCGGTATAACAATGAAATACACATTGCATCCTCCATAATTATCCTTTGTCCACATAAAGAATGAGGAGCAACTACTGTGAATCTGTTCGAATAATATTTATTCTTTTTCTAGTAGATGTATCACATTTATCATGTGCAGAAAACTTTTAAAATATATGTGTTTGTGGAATTTATCAAAGCTTAAATAGTGTACTCCTGATGCCTTCATTTGAATATTGAGTTTACATCGATTTCTGAACATATACATATGAAACCATTGAAATACTTCACTTGTGCTTGAACAAGTGAACAATCTTCAAACTGTTCTCACAGGAATTCTTTTACCATTTCTGTTCGCCACACACGTTTTAAATTCTTTTATTTAGCTTCATTTTAATAATCGAGCAATGCCGTGGGGGGCACTTGGAAAGGAAACTAGAGAGAAAACTTGAAAAATTGGAGTTGTGAAAATATGGACTATTTTAAAGTCAAAACATTTTATAATTCTACAATTTTTTTCTTTCTTCCAGTCTAACAACTGAAACGATTTTAAATTGCGATTGTATTTTTTAATTGGAAGTTATGTACAAGACTAAAGCGATTTAATCCCAAGGAAAGCTTTCACAATTTACTGAAAAGGGTTGAATTTCAAACAATTTTGTTTAATTTTGAAATATTGGAACTTAAACACTTTATAAAAATAGTTTTCATTACAAACACTTTTTTAGAACATAATTGTAGATAATTATTATTTTATATAATAATAATAATTATTATATAATTATAGATATTTATTGAATAAATAAAAGAAGTAAAGACAGGTATTTCTGATAAAAACTAGTATCAACTCGTATGAGGTGGTAACAATAGATACGTACGTCTAAACCTTTTCTTTAAGGTATAAATGCGACCGAGTGAAAAGTTATTCGGCTTGTATTCTTGTATACTTCACCTATTTGCTCAGTGAACTGAGAATAATCCTAAAATGGCGATACTAGTCTTTTTGTCAAAAGTTCGTATCAGTAAGGGATACAAAAGTAAGAAACTTTATTATTTTTGTTTTAATCTTGATAGTTTTCTCCAATTTCTAAAATCTATTTAATGTAAAGAAAGAAAGAAAGATCCTTGGAAAGTTCAAAAAAGTTCAATAGAGATATATTATTTCAATTGCTTTAATTATAAATTGAAATAATATTTGCACTGGTTTTTTTTTATTTATATAAAAGATTGTCAGTTCTTAATGTAGTAAAGTCTTCTTCAATGGTTTTAAATGGTTCGTGTGAATCGATAAAAGTCTTGCTGAGTTGGTTGTGCGAGGGTGACGTTTGTTATTGTCAACTCTCCCTGTCTTCGCTGACTTTCCTAAACTTTTATCTTGTCCTTAAAACTAACCGCTTTTCTTGCTTTCTTTTGCCACCTTGTAAACTCAAAAATATATCAGAAGATTTTGATAAAATGGCTTCAATTCTCTTTATACAATTACTATAAAAATTTCCTAGTTTTAATACTGTTCTATAAAGTTGCAGAATAACTTCTTGGATATCACAAATGTATATTTTTGTTTACTGTTTAATTTCCAGTTTAGAATTTAAATGGAGTTGGGTTCTTGCTTACGATATTCCACGAATGTCACATCCCTACGGAAAATATCAACTAGGCAGTTTAAATTGCTCATGAAATAGGTCCATTTTCTTCAGGAAGTCCTTTCTAAATCTCAAAGGAAATTTTCCAGTTCTAACAAGAAAATTATTCATAATTAAGAGTTAAAATATATCAGGCAAATTCTCCATGTAAACATTAGTAAATCCTATTTATGACATGTTTTACAATACATTTTAGAATAATATGTTAAATTGAAATTATAATATAATATAATACAGGTCCGTGCGTAAGGGTTGGGTTTGGGGTTTAAACCCACACAAACTAAAATGAAAAATAAGATTTTACTTTACGTTAAAGACGATCGTTTGAAGGAAATTTTTTTATTGTAACATATGAATTAAACATAAAAATATTTCGACCCCCCAACATGAATTCCTGCGCACGGCTCTGCATACGGCTAACAAATAATTTACGTGACAATAATATACGGCTAACAACTTTCTACACCCCCTTTACGTGATAATAATATACGGCTGACAAATTCCAACACCCCCTTTACATAAAAATAATATACGGCTAACAAATTTCTACACCCCCTTTACGTCACAATAACATACGGCTAACAATTCCAACACCTCCTTTACATGACAATAATATACGGCTAACAAATTTCTACACCCCCTTTACGTGACAATAACATACGGTTAACAAATTACAACACCCCTTTACGTGACAATAATATACGGCTAACAGATTTCTACACCCCCTTTACGTGACAATAATATACGGCCAACAAATTCCTACACCCCCTCTACGTGACAATAATATACGGCTGACAAATTCCAACACTCAATTTACGTGACAATAATATACGGTTGACAAAGTCCAACACCCCCTTTACATAACAATAATATACGGCTAACAAATTTAAAATTCCAACACCGTGTTGGAATTTGTTAGCCGTATGTTATTGTCACGTAAAGGGGGTGTTGGAATTTGTTAGCCGTATATTATTGTCACGTAAATGGGGTGTAGAAATTGGTTAGCCGTATATTATTGTCACGTAAAGGGGTTGTTGGAATTTGTTAGCCGTATATTATTTTCACGTAAAGGGGGTGATGGAATTTATTAGCCGTACGTTATTGTCACGTAAAGGGGGTGTAGGAATTTGTTAGCCGTATATTATTGCCACGTAAAGGGGGTGTTGGAATTTGTCAGCCGTCCGTTATTGTCACGTAGAGGGGGTGTAGGAATTTCTTAGCCGTATATTATTTTCACGTAAAGGGGGTGTAGAAATTGGTTAGCCGTATATTATTGTCACGTAAAGGGGTTGTTGGAATTTGTTAGCCGTATATTATTTTCACGTAAAGGGGGTGTTTGAATTTATTAGCCATACGTTATTGTCATGTAAAGGGGGTGTAGGAATTTGTTAGCCGTATATTATTGCCACGTAAAGGGGATGTTAAAATTTGTTAGCCGTATGTTATTGTCACGTAAAAGGGTTGTTGGAATTTCTTAACAGTATATTATTGACACGTAAAGGGGATGTTTTAAATTTTTTAGTCGTACATTATTCTCACGTAAAGGGGGTGTTTTAAATTTGTTAGCCGTATATTATTGTCACGTAAAAGGGGTTTTGGAATTTGTTAGGCGTATATTATTATCACGTAAAGGGGGTGTTTTAAATTTGTTAGCCGTATATTATTGTCACGTAAAGGGGTTGTTGGATTTTGTTAGCCGGATATTATTGTCACGTAAAGGGGGTGTTTTAAATTTGTTAGTTGTATATTATTGTCACGTAAAGGGTGTGTTGTGATTTGTTAGCCGTATGTTATTGTCACGTAAAGGGGGTGTTGGAATTTGTTAGCCATATGTTATTGTCACGTAAGGGGGGGTTGGAATTTGTTAGCCGTTTGTTTGACAATGATATCATTGTCACGTGAAGGGGCTGTTGGCTGGGCCGTGCGCAAGGGGGGAGTTTGGGAGTTTAAACCTCCCCATAGACAAATTAAAATAAAAAATAAGATTTTATTTTACATCAAAGACGATCGTTTGAAGGAAATGTTTTAGTTGTAATATATGAATTAATCATAAAAATATTTCGACCCCCCCAAAATGAATTCCTGCGCACGGCCCTGATATAATATCATAATGTATTATATTAAGTTATAGGCATACGCAACCGTAATGGAACTTTAATTTATATGCTTCCGGAGAAGTTCAAGGAAAGACTAAATGTTGATAAATTAAAATTGATGGTGTTTGTCGGAAATCTTGGCATTTTGGTGTCGCAACCCATATTTCCATTTCAAAACGATGGGATTAATCTGAAACGTCAATTCACTTCACCTGAGCCATAAGATTTCAGAGATATTCTGTATTTACAAATCCCCGTAAATTATTAAAATTATAACGAATTCAATGATAGTAATTATTGCATTTTCGTATATTTATGAAGAACTAAATTAGTTTTTAAATTGAATATAAGTTTCCAAGATACATAAAATATTTTTTAATTACATTTTCAAAAATACATAGAAAACCCTTCATGATTGTAATTATGAAGTTTACAATAAGTAATGTATAAAAGTTATCATTGAAAAGACGAAAACTTTCAAGTATGAAATGCACCAAATGAAACCAATTTAAGTTTACTAAACTACAATTAAACAATTACAATTTTACAATACCCGTGTATTGTAAAAATTTGTTAAGTTCATCGGGTCTAAAAATTTTTATTATATCTAATAATAAATATATATTTTTTTGTTTTTCTTTATTTATCGCAGCTTGAAGCAAGCTTGCATAGACGCACTGTCAAACCACCATAAATTCTATTTACTTTCCGTTTATGGATTAACAGCACGTCATGGGAAACAGTCCAGAATTAATTTCTCGAATATTGCTGTCTCGATGATGAACTGAAACTCATTTACATTTTACTTTTGAACGATTTGACACTTTAGTGAATATGTGCATTCATGTGTCAAATTCTATCAATTTTGATGGAATTATGATCGAGTATATTATTGGAGTTTATTATTATCCTACATTTTCCTATATTATTTATACGAGTTTGAATTTACACATAAATTCTAATTAAATTCTGTTTAATTAATCATTAATTATTAAATGGAATGAAGTCACTATAATATATCAAATATATAAATAAATATAAAAAATCAAATATTTAAATAATTATATTTAACAAGAATTCAATTTGACACTTGATAGGTCAAAAAAAATCGTGATTGGTTTACATTTTAAAACTGTATGTTGAAATACAGAATAATTAATATATCAATTTCATGTATAGCTAAAAGTAAAGTGAAGCAACAGAGAATTTTAAATTGTGATACTTCAGAGTAAACACTAAAAGTGAATTATTATGACACTATAATAGAATAGTCTAAGTGGTATTTCTAATGTGTAATAATAGTTAAAATGTGTTTAAAATTCTAAGACTCTCCTTTCATGTAACATGTGAAAAAATCAGGAGTTAATTTGTTTACAAATTTGTTTAAAATCATTCTTGCTATAAATTTGTTTTTTTTTACCGTTGAGTACCTGCTAATTTACTTTACTCTTAAACCTGGTTTTAAGTATCGTCAGCTGTTTTGTAGAACTTGCTGCAATGCTGGTGTTGGCGAGTCAATTAATTCTATTAACCCTGAAAGTGCACACATATCTCGTCCGCGTCTCTTACACGTTTCGCATTAACAAAGATATTTAATTACAATTAATTAATATTAATTGCGACATTAACAAGAATTTAACATAGTGACCGTTTCAATTTAATTAATACCTAAATGGGTGCTTAAAAGATAAATTGCACAAATTTCATTTTAATTTGAGAGATCATTTTGTCGAATTTCAGATCAGCTTTCAACTTTTCGCGATAAAATAGGACCTACTAAACGTGATTCGGAAGTTTTCCTGTGAAGCAGACTGCGGAATCGTAAAAGTTTGATTACAGCGGTTGGTCCATTTGTTTTCTGAAACGAAATTGTCTGTCAGAAAAATAAGAGGAAAACGCATGTTTATATTCTATAATAATTGATCATCAAAAATAAGAATTTCCTCTGAATATAAAAAACTACAATAATTAATAATAATACGATTAGTAGTGATATGAGAAGTAGTCTAAGTAATTTTAAGGCAGCTAATTTATTTTAGCTGGCTCTTTTTTTCTGGAGGTGTGTGGAAAATCTTTCAAAGACACTCTGGAGGATCCACACTAATTAAACATGGGGAGTTTCCACCCACCAAAAACTACACACATTTTCCTTCTTCGTACTGATCCACCCCGGAACCCCTTAAGCTTTACGTCAGAGTGGGACTGTTTTCTTCCCTGAGGGACAGTGGCTACTGATTTTCTGGTCTCAAGGATATCAGATTCTCTTTTTCTCCTGGCGTAGTATCTTTTCTACACATCCAAGTAGTATAATTCGTTTTAAGGCAGCCACAACTGATTACAAGTATTATAACTGATACTAAGTCAGATATCATTGTATCGCTAGTCACAAATGTTTCCAAGTAGTATAAGTTATTTAAGTCAGCCAAAAATTTCAACAAGTTATCTAAGTCATTTTAAATCATCCATATAAGGGATATCAAGTAGTGTATATTATTTATAGTCTTTCACTTCTTAAGTAGTATATCTAATTTTAAATCAAACAGGTGTAAAAATGTTTGTTTTTAGTCAACTACAACTGATTACAAGAAGTTTAAATCATTTTAAGTCAGCCATAAATAGATCTAAGTAATATAAGTCGTTTTAGTCAGCCATCATTGATTAAAAGTAGTATAAGTCATTTATAGTCAGTATTAATCAATAGTGACATCGAAATAGAAAATATTAAATATTTTGCGTTACAAAAACCAAATTATAATTGTAAAAAAACTTTTAAAGTGATAATACTTTAAGGGAATTGCTCTCAGAGAAATGAAAGAAATCTAAAATAATGAATTGAGTTACAAAACTTGTAAAATTTCAGAGACCTATTAGTGCAAAATAAAAGAATTGATGCAATCAATTCTGAAAGGATAGCAAAGATAATGCTAGGAACTGAGGAAAAATGCGGTGGCTTATCGATGTGGACTTAGACGTTAAGCGCACTAAGTCAAAGGCTTTACTTCGGCTCAGAAGATGTTTAAATTACCATTTTCTTTTTTCAGAGATTTGTGAATGTAAATACTCATTTAACAAAGGAAAAGCTGATAATACTGTAAAATAAATGTTTAATGTTTAATTTCCCAGAGTCTAATAATATAAAATTTAAAACAAATTCAATTTAAATTACATTGTAATTATTCATGCATATCAAATATTGTTGCATACACTGAACTGGAAAATTCCACCCCTAAATTAATACAAATTATTAATTATACGGCTGTAAGCAAAATACATAGTAGAAAATGTATTTAATTTTTTTCTTAATTTTCGTTTTTAACGATTGCGAAATTTTTATTTCGCTATACAGCTGTCGATCGATTTAATTAAGCTTTTACTACAAAGGGCTTGTTTTATGTCTTCTCATTTATTTTTAGGGCTCACATTGCAGAATTGCAGAAACCTATTATTTTGTATGGCTCCCATAAATTCCCATATCGATTAAAGTTGGATATTCATCATTTTTATGTAATTCTTAAAATTGTTGCGGCAATACTAAGAATGTTATTCAAATACAAATGAATGGTGGAATTTTTTATTGGTATTTGATTTTTTAACTTTTATTCAAATACTATTTGAATTACTTTTTATAAAGTTTATAATAATTGGAATATATTACCGTTTCAAGATTCTCTTTTTTAAACAATTTCTGAAGTTTATAAATTGTAAGGGAAGATATTTCTTAATAAAGGTATTTCTTCAATTAGGGTGACTATTTTAGTTGATTGTTTAAAATTAATTAAGTTTGAGAAATTTTGAAACTGAAACTTTGTCATTGTTACTTTTTTTCCTTAGCATTTATTAATCGACATTTTGTCTCGAAAGTAAATATAAATTCCAGTCCATCTTTCTCATAACCACTTCACTTTCGGGTTCACTGGATATTATAGGATTTCCAACGGTCTGAAAATTCTCGGCATATCTGAAGTGCCAGCATGAATTACTTTCCATGTCCTTTCTTTTTATATTGGTTTTTCTTAACAAGAGCATAAAACATTTTTTTTCAATATAATGCACAAACGACAATAAACATCCAGAGATAAATTGATTATATAGACTTCTATTTTTTAAATACTATGAACTTGACTGAACAACAGGGTGATTTTTATTCCTAAGTTTTCTCCTTATATCAAGTTAGTGAGAAACACTATTCTTCCTTTCGATTGAAATTCATTTCTCCTATAAATCGTGGGATACAGTTGCAATTTCTTCGGGATTTAGCTCAAAGATAAATTGTGAGAGATTACGCTGAAGCAGTGTCTTTATAATATTTCATTAATTCCATTAAAAAAGAACATATATAGGCGAGAAAGTGAAATCTCTTGAAAATTGGTTAGAAAAATTCGATATATTTGTGAAAAAATAGTTTCATTTCAAATAAAAGCAAAATATTCCAATCATTTTTTTAAAAATGACTTGTATTCGATTTGCGTTGAAATGATTGTTTCTTGATGTAAAAAAAACCTTTTTTTAAAAAGGATGAGAAGTTACTTGCATTACTTTTTTGCCTCGTATGGAAATGAGGTGAAGAGTGTCAGTCCATGGAGAACTAAAATTTTTAACAACGCATCGTTAAGCACAGAACAGAAGCTTAGTCTTCAGTACATTGTATGCAACATAAATAATTACGAGGTCTTGTACCGTCGTTAAATGTGGTTACCATTACATCAATGTACATCGCTTTATCCATGTAATATCCGTTCTCAAGCTTTTAAAGTATCTCGCTTCCTAGGAGGACAATTACAAACTAGATTTTAAAAGACTATCTACTTAAAATTTGAAATCGAATTTATTTTTTACTCAATTAACTATTTTTTCTTAGATTTCGAACTTCTGTGATTCAAAGCGTCAAATCATTATCTCCTCCATGAAACAAATGACATACGGAGACATTATCTGATAATAATGGTACAGTGATTTTTGTCTTCGATATCAGTTTGACGTACTGAATAATAGGAACACTAGCTGTTTCGAATAACAATGAATAGTAACTACATATCCTTGAATTTCAGAACTATTCATCATGGTTTAGGAACCAGAATTCACCAATGTAGAAATTCCTACTACGCAGAAATTGTATTGCGGCTAAGTCGTGTGAATAAATTAATTACATTGTGTTTCAGTTAACACAGTTAACACTGTTAAAGATCAATAGTGTTTGGTATCCTAAACAGCTATAGTAAGGAATTTTTTTAAATTTGCAGATAAGCTATTTTTTCAAATCAATACTTTTAAGAACTTCTGTGCAAAATGAAAAACTTATTTAACGAGTGCATTACCGAAGTTTGACAAACTGGTTCACCTTTTGTGAACAATGAAATTTTATCTCATAAGCGACATTGTACATGAACAATAGATTTCCATAAAATAGAAAACTGGGACAAGTATGAAAAATGAAGTGTAGAGATGCATAAAGGTTGGTGAAACTAGAATGGA
Source organism: Synergus gifuensis (assembly GCA_904066015.1). NCBI lineage: Eukaryota > Metazoa > Arthropoda > Insecta > Hymenoptera > Cynipidae > Synergus > Synergus gifuensis. Next base: position 74,391 of record CAJFCO010000081.1, read on the forward strand.
TGAAATTGAATTAGTCTTCAGTTGCGGATTTGAGCAAATACAATGAGAAAGAGAATTATGAAGATAGACCAATAAATTAATTACTGAATAATGTACCATTGTTTATTAAAAATATGATAGTTACATGAGCTATTCGCAAACTGTTATATTATATTTTTCATATTTTTCCCGCCTATATGTATAGATCTTTCAAAGGATACTCCTTCAAAGAAATCTAAATAAATACTTATTAAAATAAGGGAGTAATGAAAAGAGAAAAACATATAAAAGCAAGAATTTCAGTTTGTGACTTAACGTTAAACGCATTCTAAATCTTGAACATTGTTAGTGTAACGTCGTTTGTTCTAGTAAAGGAAGACGCATATACACCACCGTGAAATGCAACGCTGCTTTTGATGTTAAAATGGCCTTTGACCACGCTAACATGATTTAAAATGACATTGTAATTCAATAACTGATTTCTACGCATGTTAACTTCTTTTCGAAATATTTTAACGCTGTACAATTTGTTTAATTAGTATAGTGAAATTAAAAGCTTAAAAATTTAGAGAACCGAAAATAAAACGATCATAACTGCAAGTAAAATTCTTTAGAGTGCCAAGTAGTATAAGATTTCTTAGGTCAGCCGTAAGGGATATAGAGTAGTGTAAGTATTTTCCTCTGTTTCAGTCATAATGAGCTTGAAGTAGAAATATGCCGGTTTAAGTTAGCCATTAATAGTTCCAAGTAGTGTAACTCACTTAAGTCGGCCATAAAGTTAGTATATGTATTATATTATATACTTTAAAACCCAATAATTTAATTTTAAGTAGGCTTTTTATTAAAATGATTACTGTAAGTCATGCAAATCCATTCAATGGTTGAAATGTTTTAATAATTTTTAATTTATCTATTTCTATTTATTATTATTTAGAATATAATGCGGAATATTATTCTAAAAAAAAGAACTTTAAGGATAAAAATGTAAAAGTGACATCCGCATGAATGCCATTTGCAACGATGATTCTCTCGACTGCATCTGTCACTTTTGATATCTTTTTTAGAAAAGCAAACAATCGATTCTATGTGAAAAGTGGGTAAAAACAAGTAGAATTTTGTGTTAAAAATTTTCCAACGACGTTTTTATAACGGAATATCTCATAATCTACTGTTTCAGATAATTTTGACTGTAATACATCATTATTATTATTTTTATTATTAATCAATTTTACACACATTTTAAAAATAATTTCTATAGTTTTTGAATCGACAAATATACAGGAAAGTGCATTTCAAATTCAACTTGGCTGGATGTCATTCGATAAACATTTATCATCCAGTCTTCACGGGTTACATTTTTATCCCAGGAGCAGAAAGACAAAAGACGAAAACAAATGCACCTGACTTCTAACGAGAATGTCGATTCCTTTAAAGTGATTGATGCCTTCTCGGAACAACCGAAGACGTCTGAATTTATTTTGCAATGACAAGGACAAAAGAGCACCGAATCTATTGAAAAGATTCTACATTTGACTTTCAAAAAAACTTGAAATCGCTTACTTTCTAAATAACAAAATAGTACAAAATTATAAGAGAAATAAATTATGAGGATTCTTCTTCATTCTCTAAGAATGGTTTCAATTACTTCCAGTTTCTACATTTATATAAGATTATCGTCAGTATAAGTAATTATAAATTGAATCTGTTTCCTTGGTCGAGATATGCAGCTTTAATGGACCAATAATGGATTAATGAATGTCTCGCACATCCTCTCTATGTTTTGACTGCCTTCAGGACATACATTATGTAACGTCGTACTAAGTTAAACGATCGTAAAACTATTACTCGCGCCATCCCATAATATTGTATTGAGAGCAGGTAACGAAGCTTCAAACACAAGATTAAATCAGTTTTGTATAGAGACTTAGATAAAAAAATTGTATACCCAATTTTTTATGATAGAGGGCATCAATATTAATTCCCCTCCCTTCAAAATAGTCTTATTTTCACATGAAAATCATAAATAATTATTTATTTCTTCGGGAGTGGTTGCTTTTTTCAGGATATTCTACACACAAAGGTTTTCTTGGAGATGCTTTATTTTTCCAGGCTTTTCTTTCACGATTCGATAGAGCGAGATAATAGCTCGCAGCGGCTTCAGCGGTTTTTTCTCTTTTAGAATTGAGATTTTGCACATATACTTATTTTTAGTGATAAATGAATCATATCATAATGTGAAAAATAAACAAAGTGTAGATTTTTGCGTATAAAATATTTACTCGCTTATATTCAGTGTTGAGTATTGTATAATACTAACCATAGGTGGCTCACTATTGATGTCGTTACCCTATATGGAAATCCCTCTTAAAGCTTTATTAATATTCATGAAGTGTAAAGAAGCTGACCTTTTCGTTATCAAACAAAAACACGTATATGTATATAAAATTATAAAACCTGCGAATACATGATGAAGATTTAAAAATCGAATGAAATTCTTTAGTGAACATTTTCCGGAATGGAAAGTACTATTTATATTAAAGTTCCTAGCCAATGATAAAGTTCAAAAAGAAGAGATTAATTTGCTCAATCAGAAAGAACGTACTAGACACAAATTTACAATTGAATAATTGAATAGAACAAGGAGAAAATTGTCTGGATGAAATTGGTCTGTTGCACTAGACTTTTTCAATATTAAACGAGGTGATAGAAAGCTCGACTGATAAAGTGACTTGGAAGATGAATCGACAGTGTGAGAAGAGCTGCAGTGATAAGGTTTTCATTGCCTTTTCTGCAAGGCTTTCTCGAGAAGTATTTACTTCTTTTTTTTCAAGTCTGTAGACTACGTGAGAAGATGGAAGATTGAATTTTAAACTTGAAATTTTAAATCGTTTCGCATTTTATCACCTAGATTTTAGCTGTATCTATTTTATGCCTTGCAGGATTTTCCACTTCAAAGTTTTCAGGAAAACTAGGAAACTACTGTAAATCATATTTTGACTTACGGTGGAGAAAATAAAGAAATTTTTATGCTAGATATTGCAAAATATAAGATAATTTTTATTTTATCTTTCAAGGTTTTCTAAAATACGCTTTTCAATCCTATAAGAATAAGTTTGAAGTAAATAATCAATCTATTCGCATTTCTCTCATTATTCAGACTGCGCTTAAAAGCCTAATTAATTATACTCGACGAGTTGTTGAGTAAAGGAAACAATAGGACGAATTACTCCCTCACTCTAAAAAGATAAATTCAGCTAGCAGAGATACATATAATTGATCCATCTCTTAATTAATGCCCTATTCAAATAAAATTTTTAAAGCCTCTCAATCCTAATTTATTTTTCTCAGTCCTATTCTAGCGAGAGTGGAACTTTTTTTTTAATACGTTTATTTCGCTCGTTAATTCCTGAAATGATCATTTTTATTGGATTCGGAACCCTCTTAGATTATACTACCTCAATGCAGAATTTTACGAGATTAAAAACTCTACTCACACCCCCTTTGAATAAATTAAGCGCTTTCAAGTTTCCTTCAACTCAAGTGACGTCTTGATGGGTAATTTCAGCTGAGCAGTCAATCGATCGGTTAATCAGAAATTCTCAAGTAGCTTCAAAATGTCTGTAAAGCTAGTACAAGGAGTTTAAGTTATAATTTATCTTTTATGATTAACTTCAACTATTAATTCTAATCAATTTTCCCATAAATATATTGATATAATATAACATTTTATTCGTTTTCGATTTAAAATTATGTACCTTATTTTCATTAAGGTTTTTCTCTTCAATAAACTATGAATTTGTAGATTGTAATTGTAGAAAGTAATATAAAATAAATCCAATGCCTGGCAGTAAAGTAGAATTCCCTAGGTGTAAATTCTCAAGCTTGTAAGCAGCTTTATTTAGCGAAAAAGGAAAATTACACCCTTAAAGTTCCAGAAGTACTTTCACCTTTCTCTAGAAAAATATCGCCCGAAGCCACAATTTTTTAAATGGTGGAACTTTCTATCTCTCATAAATGCAACATGTTAGAATACTATTAAGTAATGAGGACAGATAACTGAAAGCGGAAATGAGAGCGAATCAAGAAAGTGGTTTAATGAGATATTCAACATTTTATCGTTGTCTGGAACATAAATTCACTGTTCGCTTTTACGTACTTTCCTTTCTTATTGCGGCTTACGAACTTCACGAATCCTCAGGACATTCCCTCTTGATAGAAATAAATTCTGTGCAATCGGTACCAATAACACAGTTGTAAAAAAAAGTTTAAAACGGCTTTTGTCGCTACTAAAAGTCTCCCTAACGAATTAAAAAAAAAATTAAACTAAAAAATTTCCCTAACTGGTTTCAGTCAGTAGAAAGGTTTTGTTGCCAATAAGTAATTTGAATAATGTCTGGGTATTTGACTTTTAAAAAATTGGAAATTTAAAGTAGAAATAAAGAATCAAATGAAAATAAAATAAAATTTTATATCTGTTTTAGATTCAAAAGCATAGGATTTTATGAAATCCTAAGATAGAAACTCTTAAAACTAGACTAAAGTGCTTTTTACTAAGTGTAATTTCAGCCTGTTTTCGTTGCATTGAACTTTATGTTCTCTTCAAAATACTGTGCTTTTATTTCATTCTCCCTAGAAAAAATATTTGCTCTAAAGGTTTTAGATAATAAAATTAAAAAATTGTAAAATAAATAAAAAGGATATAAAACACGGAATATAAAACATACCGCAGAATCGACTAATTTTGGATATTGACCCGAATTTCGGACACATATTTTCCCTGAACTTAAATAATTATTTTAAACCAAAATCAAATTTCTATTGTGAGTATAAGTTTTCAAAATAATTTGTAAGTAAACTTTTGTCGAAAAACTTTGGGAATAATGATTTTCCGCACGTAAGAATCTGAATAATAAATAATAGTATTTAAAAGAAAATCCATTGAATTGAAAAATTTTGCAACAATTTTTTTACACAAATGGGAAAAGATGATTTAATATTTTTATGTGGAGTTGCTGCTTGAAATGAAGGGACGATTTGCATAGCTTAAAGCAAGAAAATTGAGGTCACGAAAAGTCATTCGTCACGTTAAAATGAAAAGGATGAAAGAAGTTTTGCCATTCTTTTTATTCATGTAAAAGAAATTTGAAGAAAGCCAGTTCGTCGTATGAACATTTGAAATTTAAGGGTGAAATTAGCCACCTTATGTTTTTATCTGTCTTTTTTCTTTTTTTGTTGTTGTTTGTTTTTTCAAATGTATGATGGAAATCTTTCAGCGTTTTTATCGGGGGTTTTTTTCGTTTGTAATCGAGAATCTTGGCCTAACGAAAGTATTGGCTGTTGATGAAAAATCACTGGGCGAAAACAATTTGTCTTACTCGAAACTGAAGAGTGGAATTGAAGAGTGGAACTGATTAAAAGAAATAAAGTGAAGGTGAAAAGTAAGGATACTCCCTCTAAATTAAAATCAATAACGATTTTCACAGATTAACTAGTGAATTTAAAGAATTCTAATACGTAAAATTTTTCATGAATAATGAGTAATGTTAGATTATTTGAAGAAAATCGGGGATATATATATATATATATATATATATA
>CAJFCO010000081.1:80064-121691 GCA_904066015.1 Synergus gifuensis
ATATATGTAGTATTTCATTTAATTTGTCGCGAAGTTTGCACCAGAGGTATTTTATCGTAGAATAAGTTTATAGCACTGTTTGAGTTTCAATATAATTGTTATCACGAAACATTAAATTAGTACAAGCGTTGTTGTTCATAGTAAATGAAGCAGGCTGTAGAATAACGTATGATTCACAGAAAATGCCTTAATTGCAGAAACTGTTTCATCACCAAGCTGTGAAATTGTTTTGTAATTGCTAGTTCGTGTCGACTGTCAACGCTGCTCCTCGAGGGTAATAAATAATTTTGATTTATTGAATACATTCAAATATAAAATTGACAGAACAGATAAAAATGGCAATTTCTCAATTAAGAGAGTTTCAGAAATAAAACAGAAAACGTTTAATAAAAATCCATTAAATATGATTGATATAATTTAAAGTCTCCCTCTTAATTTGTTTTACTTTTGAAATAAATGGTGGAATAAAGATGTCTCGTGTCTAATTAAACCAGGAAGCTATAATAAGAAAGACCAAAGTGCTCAGAATAAAAATTTTAATTTAGAGACATAGCCGTTACCATGCGCAAAGTGTCACGTTCGTGATGCGACCTGAGATAATGAAGCGTTTCTTGTATTCTCTTTAGAAGTAAAAACGCGGAAGTAAATAATTATTGTTTTTTAATTAAGACCAGAAAATTTATGGATTTTGGAGACAATAGACACCATTTCTCGTCAAATAATTCGTTATTTCACTGATTATTCTACTTAAAAAATGTTCATTTTTCATTGAATTAAATAAGGACTCGATACATACCGAGAATTGATTTGTGTGTGATTTCTGCACTGTTTGCAAACTTTTCTAATTCCAAGTTTAAATATATCGATTTATTTCTGCTCATAGACCTAAATTTACAGAATTCGTTTTCATTCGCACGATATTTATTGACAATGTTGATTTATTGACTAACAGTATTTCGTCGTTATAACAGTTTATTGCGTAGCGTTTTATTTGTTTGGAAATTTAGACATATAACTTCCATTTGGAATTTTAATAATTGTATTGTTCACAATAGAATTTTTCCACATTTAAGTTACTATGTCTACTAATTTAATTTAGTTAACAGTTAGTATAATATACTATAAGTTATATCTAATTGAGTATTAGGGAAATGAAGCACTCAATTAAAAGATAAAATGATAAGTTCCATTAAAAGGCCAAGTTAATTAACATAATCGGATTTGCTAAGTCAGTTTTCAACTTTGGGAAGAGGCGCTAATAGAACATTCAACTAAGTTCCTATTCCATCTGTCTAACAGAGTTCAAATAAACTTATCGGATGAGAAACCTAAATGTCTAGGAAGTGATTATCGTTGTCACTAGCAAAATAAAAATTTCTTATCAATTAAAAATACTACAAGTTTCTAAACAAAAAAAGATTCAGAATCTTGACAATAATGTTCTTCAACTGACTGATGTAATTCATATCCAAAGTAAACTTCGCCACGTAACCTACTTGTTCCTATTTTATTTTTTATTTTTATTTTATAAAACTGTTTCACTGGAGTTAGTAGGTTATTTCACGTATCCTATAAATAGAGAGGGAGAGATAGAAACCATAGTAAACAGTGCGAAATCCTAGCACAAGTCGACGTTGTCGCTTTAGTCGTAATCCACTTTAATCTCCCGCAATTGCTGTAAGCGTTACATACAATATGCAGCAGACAGAAATTATAGTAATGATTTTTAAGAGAGAAATTTTAGTAACTCGTTACCAAAGTTGCTTCAAATCAAGTAAACGTAAGCGAAATTCTAAGAAAATTTCTCATCAGTTTTCCCCTTAAGCACGTTCTCTCAACTGCCTTTCAGAGAAAACTTTTGAATTACATTACAACTGTTACGAAGGCACTCGAATACGAAAGAGAGAGTTGCAACTCTAAAGAAATTTGTCTAAGAAATTCCAACTTTAGTATGATAAAGTACGTCAAGTCAGGTTGAATGTCAAAGAGGTTTTTACGATAAAAGACATGATTGCTATCTCATTAGTTGCTATATTCTCGACAATATCCGAGAATATCGCATCCTTAATATATTCTAAGAGAAATGTGTAGCAAATGACCAATAAAAAAGTTCAAAAATATTTTATAAATTGATTTAGAAATGTTATATGAAATGGAAGTTCATTGAAGTATAATATTAAAATATTTTGTATTAATTTTTACAATGAAGCGAAACTTCGATTTATTACCATTGACATTTTGTTAATTTTAACTTAAAGTTTTATTTTTCGGGTTTTATTTCCCCTAAGAATAACAAGCCATGGCTTGAGAAGATTGAAGCAACATTGAACATCTATAGAAATAGGAAAGCTGATGCTGGAATTTTTGCTTGTAAGGTAAGAGCTTAATACAAGTTCGACCGATCACCCAATGCTTTCAGCTGAACGCTATAGTAAAATACGAGCTCTTTCACTGGGCGGAGACAGTACGAAATCGGTTCGCTGTATACATAATTTACTACCATTTTATCTCTTGAGAAATAGCTAGAAATAAACTTGTATTTAAGAATTGTCTTAGTTTTTTGCACGTCACGAAGCTTCTCGTCTTTCTTCATCGAAAACAATTGTTATGGCAAAAATTGATATATTGCGAACATTAAGGGCATGTGATACTTTAATATAAGAGAAATTTAGTTTCGCCAACTTTATGTTTTAATAATAAATGTGTTATTGTTACTCTAATTAATGAATTAGAGTAACAAATATTTATTATTGCGAGCGATAAAATTGGTGAAACTAAATTTGATAAAATATTATATTTTAGCAAATCGTAATGTTCACATAAATTATGATGGGCACATAAGCTTAATAGTGAGCTTGTAATGCATTTTTCGCCTTATATAAGCTGGGAATTTCAATCTCGAAAATGCGAATACGAGTGACTCTGTAAATCAGATTATGCAGAAGGTACAATTTGTGTGTGTCTACTTCACGACCAACACAGGCAAATAAAACAGATTTGGAATACATGTTCCTGGCTTTCGAAAACCTTTTATAAAGTAAAATTCACACCTCTTTCACAAGGATTTTCTCTACTATGTATGACAAAAATAAGCCTATTTGAAATAAACATGAAAAAATATACGGTTTCTGTAATAAATGGAAAAACTTTGATGTTTTCAACAAAAATTTAAATAATAAGCTGGCCAACTTCCCTTTATATTTATAGTACTAAAAATGTCATAAGAATCTTATATACCAATGAAGACTCGTGGAAGATTCGAAAAGAAATGCAGAAAGGAAAGTTTTCACGAGCGAATGCTGTACGAGAAAATTATGATATTTTTTCGTTGAGTTAAAGCTAGTCTGAATAGGGATGAAAAATATATAAAATACTTTCAATAGCATCAGAAATCAATTTCCCTTACATCTAGTTCAATCTCCAAGAAATAAATTTTCGATATAGAGATAAGACTTAGTTGTTCCATTAACTAACTTCTTGGTTAAAATTTTCTCTAAGTAAAACTTTGTTTTCAATGTTCATGTTAAATTAGGTCGAAATTTTCTCTTCACCCTAAGCAAAGTTTCCTCTACATTAAGAAAACGTTCATATTTATGACTGTTCGAGACAATATGGTTATATTTTTTTCAAGGTTATTTTAAATTACTGTTTCTAACACGGACTACTTAATTTAATTAGAATAATTGAAAAATATTACATTTAAATTAATCTCAAAAGAAATTTTCGAATAAGAGTGGATATAGAAAGGGATAGATTGTCTGCAAATCAGACAATTTTTATGACAATAGTCTTATTGTCTTATTAGTCGAAAAAAAAGCATTCTCCTTATTTTTCTCTTTATATTATATCAAAAAAAAAAGATAGACTTTGGGTTATCTTTATCAAGATTTTCTCTACTCGAACGTTTATTTCTCAAACTTTATTCTTGTCCCCGATCCAATCACATTTAACCCAAGCTATTTTTATTTTCTTCTTTCTGTCTTAAATTTCTTGAAAGCTTTATCTTGATGTTACATTTTGTTTTGCCATAATTTTTCCTTCAAATTTTTCATATAAAAAGTAAACTTTAATTACGATTCAATATTAAATTCAATCATAGAAGTTAACAATGTGCTTCAAATTTAGTTAACCATTCAATGCAGAAATCGATTGCAATTTTAATTCAATTAGTCGGGCAAATATTTAAAAATAATTTTACGATTACTAAGTGGTAGCTCGCTGTGTTATAAATTTTTACACAACTTTTCAGAAACATGAAAAATTGTTAAACCGTTAACTGTACCGATAATTGAACAACTTGTATTGGAAAATGTGAAAAAGAAAGCTTGAGCTTGTAGAATATTGAGGGGATCAAAATTATATTCTGCGAGGGCGCAGATGGTATTGTAGATATTGAATTGATAGATAGTTGGATATAAGAGACTGTCGACTGGCAGAATTATATTGACTCACTCCTTTTGCTACATTTGACAACTATGCGAATACTCAAAGCTCTATTTGTTTTAGACAAAGGCTATATATTGCAATGACGTTTACGCAAATATTTACGAAATATTCTTCCATCTAAAAAACAGTCCATACTTCAAAAAAGAAATAAATAACAAATATTCACCAGGCAAAAATATTTCAAGTATTTCCTTGAATTTTCCAAATTTCCAACTATTAATTATTATATTATTTCATTAATTGTCAATTAAATGTTTTTTTCAGTATTCCTAGTTTATATTAAGCCTTACGATAACAATTCCAATATTTTTTTTTATGATTTCGTAATAGGAAAAACACCATTTCTCATGAATAACGCGCAGCGTTCTACGATAATGTTCGTTTCACAAAAACTCGACTTAAAATGGTCAGTAGAACTGCTCTTATCCCAGAACCACTGCTTCCTACAAACCATTTCGTTATCCTCGAAACTCTCTTTGGGTCACGGAAAAGTGAGTCTATATTCTATCGGTATTTTTTAAAAACATGCATTCCTTTGAAACCGAATATTGGTTTAATCAAAGTCAATGATTCTTGGAATATTGGCTGATTTCTGATTTTTATATAAATATACGATGAGAGAGTTGTTCAAAGTATCGAATACTGAGGTTTCTTCGACGAAAGTTTTAGTACTTATGAAGATGCCTGATAGAAAGATGAGGTTATACGTCAAGTGTTAACGAGTTTAGAAGCAAAAAAGTTGATTGCTTTTCCTGGTTCACGATACTCCAGAAGAAACTTAATCCCAAGATTTATGAAAGTTTAGTATTGATAGGAGCAGAGAACTCATTTTTTAATATAAGTTCACAATATGTCTATTTTAGGGGAGAATATAATATTTTGTAGGTATACGAGAGCTTACTCACGCTTGAACGTAAAATTCTTTTTTTATTTTATCAACTGAACGATTGAAAATAAATAATCATGAATTGTTGTTCAAAATAATGTAATTTAAGGTTGTAAATATTTTTAGAGAAGATACTAGGGCTGTAATATATGAGATCAATGTAGATAATCAGTAAATACGCTTGTTTAACTAATTGGAACAGGATTTAACGTCAAGCAATAATATTGTTTGAGGATTTGTTATATATAAATCATGATGGTTTATAACCTCTCCACAAATAAAACGATTTTCCTCTGCCAAGATATCTGATAGCTTCCCAAGAGGAAATCCAATTGATTTTACCAGAAAGCTGCGGTTCACGCGGATTAAATTATTGGATCCCGTTTTTGTATGCACACCTTGGTAATAAATCACGAGGTCGAGGATAATGGATTTCTAGCGGGAAGTAAATGTTCTTCCAAGACAGTAAGACTAGAAATGGAAACTTGTTATCTCTACTATCCTTTCTAAAATATCATTAATAATTTATTCTGTCATTATTTCATACAAGTTCATTAAACTTGAACATCAAGTGTCTTAATTATAATCAATTTCGGACAAAACTAACATATATTAAACAACATACTTTCTAGTACTTAAAAAATTTTTAATAATCTCTTTAGAGGGTAGGCTCTGTATATATTTTAGTTGTAATTTAGTTAGGATTTACTGAGCTACTTCTACATCAATATTTACGCAATTAAAACTTCCATATTCGGCTTCTGTCTTAATAATTCCAGTAATTAACAAACTCGGGAGCTGAGTGTTGTTTTTACATCAAAATTTTATGAGTAATTCACCTACATAAATCAAAATAATTAAAAGTTTCTTTTAAATTATTATCATTATTATTTTACATTATTTTGATATTTATCCTTCAATATCTATAATCTATAATAAAGAAAATGAAAAAAATAATTCCAAAATAGATCAACAAATAAAACACGAAAAAATGCTTTTACAGATATTTATAAATTCTATAGTATAAGAAATTCTGTTGTATGTTTTCTGGAAAATATTCCGAGCTTTATTACATTTTCACCTCTCTCTTGAACGAAGAATTTTTGCGATTTATATGCGGTTATACGAGTTGCAGTTCATTTTATTCCTGGTAATAATCGGGTTTTACGCTCGTGAAAAACGCCAATCGGATGCCTGAACCGATTGGCATGTACCTTCTTTTCCTCTTACAGTAATATAATAAAAAGCAAAATAAAAAAATATGCCACAACTTCACATTTGAAGGTCGCTGAAAAGATAATAAAGAGTATGTGTGCAACTGGAATTGGTAAAAGAGCAACCGAATCAATTTTACTTTGCAGGTATTTTCCTGAAAAAAAGCATTGCTGATATAGCAAAGCAGAATCTACGATATGTATTAAATCGAACTTCTTTTCTCGGAAATTTGACTAGAATATTTTAGTAACCTGATTCAATTTCCTGTATTTCTGGGAGATATCAAGAGGAAAAAGTTCCCGATTTAAACTCGAGTTATCATAAATTTTATGAGAAATGCTTTGTGATTTACTGAGGAATTTTGAAGAAATTCCTCAAATTTTTCCAGATAATTTCTAGAAACCTCTTTGCAGATTTCCTAAGACAAAGAAATTTTAGCAAATAAAGTATGATCATAACAGATGAAAATTTAGCGATGCTTGAAAAATGACTGCTGCTTCAAATATGAAGTTGAACGATTCTCATACAAAAATTTATACGTCAGTGCATCTTCTGTGCATCATTCACCATGAGACACTTTGAAGACTTTAACTTCTGTCGTACTGCGCAAAATTCTTTCAAGTTTCGCTCTATATAAATAAAAGGAGACGGCAAAGAAACCCTTGAAGAATGAAAAATTCTGCCAGCAGTCGCATATTCGAGACCTTATTAATGTAGGATTATTTTATTCTAAAAAGACGCTCTAGTACCATCTATAATTTCTCGAACTTTATATTGCCTGTCGAGAAATAGATTATATATTATAATATACCTAACTTTAATAGATATTCACAAGAATTTCCGATAATTAATTATTATCGCAGTAATTGAGCTAATCATGTGTAATCGATTAATTGATTTAATCGTATCTATATAGAACTAGACCTCAAAATTACGAACTGCAATCGGAGAAGAGAAATGCAGCTATACGTGAGCTGAAAACCTTTGAGTGAATTTCGATTCGAATTTTTATGAACCGACAACCAATTACTCCCTCGAGTCTTACTACCTTATTTGTAAAAGGTGAGAAATATTTCTTGAAATATCGGTTAAATATTGCGATATATAATTAAAGTCAAAAGTGTAATGATTAAATTTAATTAATAATAGCCTCGATAATAGCAATATAATTAACATTAAAAAGCAAGATTTTTAATTTGTAAAATAATCATTCCATTTTCAACTTGTTTTGGATTTTCTGCATTCAAAAAAACACTAAACTTTAAGCTCTTTCACATAGTACTTTATTTTCACTAGTTCCGGAAACAGAATGCAGTAAAACGCGAAACAGAGCGAAACAATATTTATTTTTCCACCTGCTTGCGAGAAACCGCTACTGTCGTTTAGATAATATATATACTTTCTTTTGCTTTCGAAATTGTCAAAAAAGTAGACACTTTTTAGATAAAATTAAGTAAAAGATGTATGTATCTAGTTAATCATTGTTTTATCTACAATATGGAAATAGAGTAATTCCCATTGGTGTATTATTTGTTGATATTACTCTTAAGAGAAAAAAATATGCACGAGGATTAAGAAATCCTTTTTATATTTGAAAATGATGAAACTTTTCATCAAGATAATATAATCCGTGAGATGAGTAAAGCAAAAGCGTTATAATATAAGTAACCACTTCTTCGTCCTTCGAGTATCGTAAAAAGGACCGTGTTATCGTCGAAGAGCATTTTTCACTGTTATTTCCCAGTTACTTTCATCCAGGCGTGGATCCAGAATACATACTGTTGGCTGCAAGAAACATGGTTGACTAGTTGAGCCATAAAAAATGAAAACAGTGATAAAAAGTGAAGCACAGAAACATTTTTTAAACAAAATTTATTTGGAAATAATGAATCATTCTCTAGTTTAAAAATTAATAAACAAAAATAAGAAATGGAGCAATTAATTGAACTATTAAATTTCCCTTCAATTGAAATTTCTTCTTATGATAAGGTCATATCCTAAAAAACGACTATTGAGTTTGAATATCGGAAATGGGATTAACTTGAATTAAAAAATAATCCCCTAGGGGAATGAGCTTGAAATTCGTTTTCAAAATGTGCATTTTCTCATTTCGTGGTTTATAAATTTTCATTTCCATCATAAATGTCACAACTCAATCTAGTATCTGTTATTTGCATTTGCTTCTCATTAATTTACAATGAGTGCATGCATTTTGCGTATCTATTAAATAGGCGAACACGTATTTTTCTTCCAGAATTTAATTACACACCAATGGAAATTAATACTCATTTCAGTAATAAATTCTGTTTATGGCTGATTAGGAATAATGAACAATAATCAACACTTTACGATCTAGTTTCAAATAATCCATAGTAAACATAAATTTAAATAATCTAACAAAAATTACATATCATAATTACTGAATTCTACCTCAAAATTATTTTAAACTTACAGTTCATAATATATTAATAAATAATAAATACTAGGGCATTAACATAGCTGCCCTACTAGCGCCTGTTCATAGTCTACCCAGAAAACTAGTTAGAACCCGATTTGGGCTGTAGTACAATTTCTCCATATCAATTTCTTTCTATCAAAAGAAAGTTTTCCGCCGAGATGAAGAAGGAAAGATGAGTCTAGTATATTCCTCAACTTTTCAAACCCAATAAGTTTTGAGAGTTCGAGACTCGAAAAAAGTCCATTAAAAGTTTATGAGATTATTAGTTAACTATTCAATTCATATTAAAGTAAAATATTAGGGGTCAAATCATAAAGAATAATTCTTTATTTGTTTTGTGAGATCTATTTTTTCTATTTTTTTGAGTGCATATTTTATTACTTTTTTGAATTTTTTTATGGAATGTTTATTGCACTATTTAAAATCCACTAATTAAAAGAGAAATATCAAAGCGATTAAGAAAGGTAGTACCTTAAACCGAAGCAATCGAAACAACATGAAGCCGTAAAGCCGCATGTCTGACTAAAACCTATATCTTCTACTTGCTTCGACTTGAGAGAACAGAACTAAGAGACAATGTTGATACTTTAACCACAGAAACTCACTCTAATTCACGACAAGTGTAACGAGAAGAGCTAGTCAAAGTATATAATATCAAAGGCAGATTTTCACAGAAACCTTTAATGAAATATGTAGAATTCTAGAAACCTTCTTTGAATTCTCAGTGGTATGAACAATCGTGAATGTTATCTTTTTCTCTACTGAGTGAAAAATATATTCTCTTTGCACTACATAAAGCAATATTCCCTTCAGAGAAACCATTAAACCACTTAAACTATTGAAATTCTTTTATCTTTGATATACGTTGAAAAAGATAGTCTTGCTAAAAAAAATAAATAATTGAAGAGTTAATGAGTTTGCGTGAATAAAAATGTCTACAAAAGGAATTTTACCCAGTTTTAAACTTCTTTTCAGATTTTTTGAAATTGAAAGAGTGGCTGGTTTTAATTACAAACGACTAATGCACATTAAAAATTAGTAAAAAAGATATATCAAAGGAATACTCGATTGAAAATCCAATCAAAACTATTAAACTTGCTATGAACAATATTGCTGTCGTAAGCATTGAAGTCTTTTGTTATCGATTGGGAATTGAAGGTAGAATAATTTAAATCAAGTTCTTCAGTTACGGTGATTGGAAACCACAGTAATAGTACCATCCCTAATTTTCAATTTAACTTTGGTAGTTGATTTGCTAAATCCAAGACTCATGGACTAGAATGCCTGTCTTAGTCTAACACTGCATTTTGTTTATAAAGAGCTTAAATGAAAGTTAGTCACTCAAAAGGTAACGGATTTTCTACAACTCTTTATTATCTCAATATCTATTCTCCGAACAAAGGGCAAAATTACAAAGTTGAGAAATAGGTAGAAAGATTAGAATTAATGCCTTACTGTGTAATTCGAATGCAAGCTCCCTTTAATTCTCGTTTCCAGATTGAATTTGAACAAATGGTTTGTTTTCCTTCTCTTGAGAAATAGGTCTTTAGAGAGGTGTGGAGTTTTCATTTGGCACTTCGAGGCTAAATGAAGAAAGTAAGTATCTAAGAAAATACTTCAAGAGAGTATAAAAATAATAAATTTTCACTAATTCAGATGTAGAGTTGATTTATTTTCAATTTACAAATATGTAAGTGCTTTCAAGGATTGCTTTTCCGTTGCAACTTTTTGTTTCATACAAAAAACTTAATAAATCTGGTCAAGAATTTTCTGCTTTAGACAGTTTTTATTTCTTTTTCGTAGGGCATTGTTCCTCAACTTCCCACTTAAGAGGATTTTCACACAATCTATATAGCTCTGTGGGAGAGTACAGGTTCTCTATCAGTTACAGCATCGGGAAAGTTGTGAAATCGATTTTATCGGAAAAATTTTCTAACACTTTGGAAATCAAAGATATGATAAAGCATCGAGAATTATAGTTTGCGTCGCGACGAATTTTATATCTGATGGAGAATAATAAATTCCATCTCGTTTATGAAGTTGTTCTATGACGCTGAATACTTAACGACATGACTACAATTACTCTACAGTCAATATGCTGCGTTGATTGCTGTATTTATTAAAGTCACGCAAATATGTACGATTTAAAGTTCTCAAAAATTATTTTAAAATAGAAAAATTTGCATTTGCTTATAAATATGCAAAATAATAATAAAATAGAACAACTGTATTTGTAATTAAAAACTGATGGTTTTCATCTAAATTCTTAGCATAAGTTATAACTGTTGATACGAATTATACCGATGAATGCAGAAATGTTGAAAATTAAATTCAGATGAGATTATACAAGAATGCAAGCGTACACAATTTAATAAGAAAGTGGGATTTCTTGAATCTTGTGTTATTTCTCAACTTTCGAGCAAGGTATAAAAGGAGCAAAGTTTAAATTATAGAATATACTACGCTGCTATGTTCTTCATTTCCATGAGGAATGAATTATTTACGAGTAAAACGAAAACTGCAAGCAGTATTTTAATCAACCTTCAAAAGGTTAACAAGTTAGAATTTAATTAAGTAGAGCTTTACCTTGTTTTCACATATGTACTTAGAAATTAAACTGTTTCTTTATTTTTACTAGAAAACCAACTCGCGCACGATTATCTTGTTTTCCTTTTTACAACTTCAAGTCATCCAAAAGTCGGTCAGGTTTGCAACAACAATGTAAGCAAGATTTTCGAGACATTTCGTTACAACGGTTACAACATTTTTTTTAGAGAGGATTTATATGTACTTTTGAGCTTTTTCGAATTTAAACCAACACACACATAATTATTCGATTTATGAGTAAACTGTTAAAATATATCTGTGCAAAAAAGACTATAAATATTATTTATTCAATGGTAGCTCTGACCATTCACATTTCATTTTCCCATGTTTCATCCAATTAATAACGCTGATTCTTTCGTTGTTACTAATTACATCGACCTAGTTCTACTCGAAAATTATCCAATTGTTGCAGTGAACATTAAATCAAAGTATCTAACTATGCAAGCGTCACAATGGATAATGATAAATTTAAAAAGAGCTGAGTATGACAGAAATAATGAGTAAAACAATGAATAAAAAAAAATGAATGAATGCTATCACTTAAAAAGTACATTTTTTAGAAAAGGTATAAAGAGTTAAAAAGGTTTATTTGTAAATAAATCTGCTTAAAAAAAATGAGAAAAAAATGACAAAAGTTGATGCACTTGAAAAAAATAATTATATAATCTGAATATGTAATTAATGAATCAAAGTCTGGCTCAATGAAATAAATTATATTATTTTCAACGTTTAAAGTTAAATTCTGAAACAGGTTACGTCTAGAATTTTTAATAATCTCTAAGCGTATAAAAAAACGATTGTATTTTAATAAACGTTGATGGTCTCTGCTAGGAAATTTAATAAAACAGAAAATTTTCCCATTTTCTGCGACTTAAAACTTGAATTTTTCACACTATTATCGAAATTATTATACGATATTATGAAATAATGAAACATGAAATTCCTCAGAGTTCAGCTCGATCTGCATTTTATTGAAATATAGGAAATGATTCTATCGAAATTGCGTTATTAAGTTACTACACAATATTACGAAATTAGGCTATTAATTACGAGATCTAGTTTCTATTCTAATAGGTTTCTGATGCCTCGAAATAAATATCTCCCTTTGATAATATTAAGCAAAAGTTCCAGTTGAACATTCCACAATTTGAAAAACATTCGTTGAAAGCATAAAACGAAAAAATTTCATTAAATAATGGTATAATGCTTTCAAAATACTTATTGCTTTCTTAAAATGTAGTTCAATTGAAAATAATATACTTTACAAACAGGATTAAGTGAGAAACACCATTAATTTCTTACGGGCAGAGGTTATCAACTCAGAAAGTAGATTTGAGTACACAGTTTTCAAAATGAAAGTTTCTCTTGTCAGTATTATAGAGAAGAGAAATGTAATAGAAAAACATGGTTAGTGTATAAAGTTTACCTCTTTTGGTCATAAACACTTTTATGAGAGACGATAGAACCTTCTATTACACACGAAAAGTAAATGGACAGTACAATTTCAAACTCTTTTTATGTATCTGGAAGTTTATAATTTTCTTAAAGCTTCATTAAATAATAGGTTTGTAGTCGCTACATTTTTACCAACATATTGTCTGTTAATACCCAATATTGTCATTTTTATTTTCAAACAAGAAAATATTGCTCAGTTTTCAGACTCGTTAATTAATTCAATTAGACGACTCTACTTTAATTATTACTGTGACAAATCGAGAAACCTCGAACATCTGAGCAGCACCATTAGAGAAATTGTCAACATCAATCAGTCCGCAGCATTTGTAATAGTAATCAGTCTAGTTCCCTGGTTGCACGTAGCAATCTTAATCGATAATCATTACAATTAATCCAACTCAAGAATACACCTCCAGGAATACATTTCAAATTTTAAAAATCGAAATTCAGTCCACAACTATATTACTTCTTATTAAAGAAAATTATCGAACAAGAAAAATTAAAAACTGAATAATACAATTTCTGAAAATCTCAGAACCATGATGCCACCAGAGATTTTTTTTCCATTTCCATTTAGCGGTTTTTTATAATTTTATTCAGAGATTCATGTACGCAGATTCCATAGAAATTTGCAATGATAATTTTTATTAAGTCTATAAAGTATATTTTACGATCGGGTAGAGTATGACGAATGAAAGTGCAAATACATGCTGGTACCTTGTTCAAAACTACAAAAGCTGGCATTCTATAGTTGACTGAGCAAATGGGCTATAACGCTCAGCAATATGTTCGCAGTTGTAAATATCCCTATTGGGTTAAATTGTGTTAAACGAATATCTTTATAATATGAGGTGTGAAGTCTAGGAAATTTCAACTTTTTGTTTGTAACAATTGTTGAAGGAGAAAATATTGTTAACAAGGAGAGCTTTCTCGCGAATCCAGACTTCTAAAGATTTCCTCAACCGCAACGAAGGTGTTCTGAATTTATTGAAACTTAAGGGCATGTGGTAATTACCATATATAAGAGCAAATTTAGATTCCCTAACTTTATGTTCGCAATAATAAATATTTTTTTTGCTAAAACTAGTTTTCTCTCGACTTGATTTGCTTTGCTTCTCCAGGATGAAAGTAGGGCAATTAATCAGTTGTTGTCACCTATAGCAATTTTTGACATCATCTTTATAATTGTTTTAATTCATTCTAAACAATTTTTAAAAACTAATTACGGTTCCATTAAGATTTCTTTATCAATTTAAGCGTTTACAAATACAATTTATCGCCGCATCTGACGTTCTCACTTATAATATATGTATAATTAAAGGATAACTTCGTAAACCGTTACTTACCCTCGTTACAATCTGCAATCACTTTCGTATGCCCACATTATGTGCGGTAACACGTTTTCCCAACGTCCATGCAACACCTCACATAAAACCCCAAAATTCAATTGCACAAGAAGTGGGATTTAAAATTCTCTCTTAAAACCGATTCAATTTATTCAAGAAAAGTATCTTTATTTTCCAGAAAAGAAGAAAGAAATCATAGTGTAAAAATAGATTCACATTGCTTACTCTTGAAAAAGATGCAGATGAATGAATTAATTGTAAAAACTTTAATATTGCAATGACAGAGTAAGAGAATATTAATTAATTATACATAGTTATAAGAGCTAAGAGTGTGCTGTGGTTTTTTAAAAATAAATATTAGAAGATAGATGACATCTAATTTTCAGACAAAATTTTGCATAGATGACTCGTGGGAGTTTTCTTTTTTTATTTTAAAAGAGTTAATCGGGACGAGCTTCAATTTTCGGAACGTTTTCAAGAGTCCGCTTGCTACAAGATCCTCTCTAATGTAGCTGCGCGCATTTACTGAACAACTTTGCCGCGAGGGCGCCGTTTCTATCTATTTAGCCCCTCTTTCCAGCATCCCTCGACTCGCGCAATTCCCTTATCATAGAATACCGTGTCCTCCACATTATATTCCCTTATCGGTTTTGCAAAAAGATTTTTAAAAATCCATTAAAAACTTTAAATCCGAGGTCTAATTATTAGCGATCCGCAATATTTAAAAGAGTTTTCACAAGGACTATTTAAATTGACACTTTATGTGATAAAAATTAATAAAAATGTGATTTTAATTTAATTCTGTAAACATACAAAATAGAAACTACAACTAGGAAATTTAAAAAAATGCTTTTTTTGATCAAAACTCGATTTTTATCTTTTGTACTAAACAGTTTAATTTAATTTCAGATTATATGTCCTCGCGCACTCAAAGTATAATGCGAAAATCTCATATCAAGATTTTATCCAATTTTTAGCAGCAGTTCTGTGATAAAGATCTAAAAGCGTGCTGATTTGAAATCTCAACCTTCCATTAACCTAGTTTGGCATCGTTCCAATACTCTTCTATATAATTCTTTTATATAACTCTTTCATATATACGTATATAACTTTTTATTGCTTTCAGTGTCTAGTATTTGGCATCCCCTAGGGCGAAAATTGGTAACATTATGTCAATAGAGGATCATTAATCAATTATTAATGTCAGAAACTAACTTTTGCATAGTAAAGTTTCATTATTACAAAAATAATTGCCTTCATTCTGTGAATTGCTTTAAATCACACTTATTTACCAGTTTTACCATTTATCATTTACCAGTTACTTTTTCCCCTTTTCATTATAAAAAGATATGAGAAAATAAGAAAAATGCTGAGATGGAATTGAAAGAAAGTAATTATAGTACGACAATAGAAAATAATTTTGCATCAGTTATTTCGATGGTTTTTTTAAAACTTACTTCAATTTCCTTATATGCTATATGTATCATCACCTATGCCATAACAATTTATGGACACAATGTCAGAAAAATTCTATGCAACGAACGTGCTTGAAAGCTAACATCACGTTGAACGATTTCGCAAGTTTTTATCCGTTCCTCACATTTTTTACAACATTATAAAAAGAGCGTCAAAGGCAACTTCGAGAGTTATAAAAATTCATATATTTTTTATGCATTCAAAGAAATTTTATTCAGAATCTGAAAGCAGGTAAAGAATTTTAAATTTTTAATTGTAAATGTAGAAGCAAAATTCAAAGTTAAGCTTATAATTGCACTTTCTCTTTGATCCAGAGTATAATCCAAATCGTGTACAAATGTATATTTGTATATGATCACGCGGTTCTCTAACGAGAACGACTGACACACTTTACGCTCGACAGCCTTTGCAGCTTGTAGGAGATTTAGGTTTAGGTTTTTGGATAACATTGAAGGTGTTGTAAATTTAGGCCACTCAAAGCTTGTCTATATTGTGAACTTCATTCTCGTATTATCACCCTTTACATAACAACTTCGCATTAGTTCACAAATCACCAGAAATGTTCTCTCTCAGTATAAAAGACACAAAAACACGTAAATACCATCATACTTTACATTTTTTTATACTAACTTATTCCAATCCCAGTTTTCATTTTATTTTATGTCTTCTTTTAGAAATGTCTGTGAAATTATCTCTATTTTTTTTATTTTACTTTCGATTTAACTTAGGGGAATTAACCTCGTCTCTGGCTCTTGAAGATATTGTTCTGATATAAAGCTACTGAAGAGGTTCATTCAGTTAGTATGCTTTCAGCTTTTTCCATTTTCTCTTCCAGCATCTGGTTGTCACATGAGAAAAATGCCTCAACCTGTTTCTAAGCTTCTAGTTGACGATCAGACTTTCTTATATATGAGAACTAGCTTTCTGTTTCCTCTAAGTGAACCTAAGATAGAATTTGAATGAAATTGAATCCATTTCTGAAAGTGTGATATTGAATCTACCACTCCATTTAACCATAAATCATAAAAATAAATCTGAAAAAGCATTCCTAACATGAAAAATTGAAGTTCTGAAATTTTCCAACTAAAATTTATTTCGCTATTTATCAAAACAGAATTTTTTAAAATATAAGGTAAAAGTTCTAATACCTGGCCATGTATTGAACGGCCATTTTTAAGGTTGCCAGGTGTTGGGATTTTTACCTTATCTTAGAAACCTTAGAAATAAAAGCGATACCGAGACATATTCAAATTATTGTAAATAAATAATTTCACAAGGAGAGAACTTCACAACTCTAGGGATTTCATGGATCTATCAAAGAGTTTGAAGGACACGAGGCAATGAATATGAATGACAGCCTAACAAAGTTGAATTACCCCCGAGGGTTGAACTTTTCTCAAACTTTACTAGGCAAACATGTGAATAAGGGCAACCTCCAGAACATGCCAATGTTTATAATACTACCACATTTATAATAAGGTCTACATGTGCATAAAAGAATGCTTTTCATCATTGAACAAACTTTCTTGGTAAGAATATATGATAGAGACTATAACCACCCTTACATGAAATATATTCATTCAATTGAATATTGGTAAACTCAGATTAACAATTTAAAAAAGAAGCTTCTAAGAATAATAAATTTTAAACCGAAAACTTTAAAATAATTTATTGAATTAATATAGTTAAAGGAAATTTTCCTCTTATTTGACGATCAATGATTTTTCAAGAAAGAAAAATATTATTTCGACCCAAAAAGCATAAAACTCTGCAAGACCTATTTCATAAAGGAGATGGGTGGGCCAAAGTTACTATAGTTCATAATGATTGAGGTTCGCGAACAAGTCCTTTCACTTCCATTTATGAACAGACTTGGAATTAGTTGGACATTTTCGCAGAGTAATTGATTCTACCTAGTTAGACTGCAGTTAATTATGGAGCTCGTGAAATCGTGGTATATCGTAGTATGTAAATAAGAACTTTTCTCTGGAATTATTCCGCTAACTAACTTCTAACGTGAAAGAAAAACAAAACAATTGAATTTTGATATGTATGGAGAAAATTTCCGCTTCATGAATTATTATTATTCCACCCTTAAAAATAAAAGCATTTAAACTTTAAATGACTAAAAGTAATTTAAGATTCCTAGTATAATGTGAATTTAAAGAATAACTTCTTACATAAACATTAATAAATGAAAGATTCTTTTTAATAGTAGAAGTTTTAATTGCCCTAGTTTTGTTTAAGTCTTCTTTATACTCGAATTTAGCGAACGTATTTGAATCTAGAATAAAAATGACATAAGTAGCAAAAATATTTCATTTTTCATATTTTTCATGTCTCGTTTTCTTCCAAGGATAGTTATTCGTTCTAATTAATTCTTCCAGCTATATTCTTTTTCTCTTCCTTATTCTTGAAAATTGGCATAGTTAAATAAAGTTTATCTTCCTTTTCAGTAATAAAAAAAGTATTTTATCAATCAATAATTCAATCAATTATGTGCAACACGTCAACATTGATTGGGACTTAATCGATCAATGTGTATAGATAAACTAAAAATGTTGCAAACCAAAACTAACTATATACTACCAACATTACTAAATCAGCCTGGTTATTTGATTAGCTGATGACAGAACTAAATTATCACAAAATAATTCGCAACAGACGAGTGGTTTTTTCATTTATGCTTCACAGTTTCAATAATAGAAAATATTTCAAGAGTGAAATAGGATTTGCAAGTTAATAAAAAATTTGAGCTTAAAAAGTTTCGACTTTATAGTTACCATTTTTTCTTATTTCTAAAAAATTACGCTGGATTACTATCATAATTTCGATAATTTGACTGAGTTGTGAGAAAAAATGTACATGTATTACAGAAGCGGAAGCTGAATGAAACAAGTAATGAAACGAGTAACCGTTTTTCAATTGGAACAATTGGAAGTTATCCTTCATCCCTTATCCCTTTTCTTTCACTCGATACAAACTAGCTTTGCGGACAGGGAAATACCCTATAATCGAAGTAAATAACCTATTGTGAACGAATTCGTGACGAGATATATAATTAAATCCTCGCTTTAGTCAGACCTAGTCAGACTTAAATCGTATTATTGCAGATAGTAATCTCATGTAACATTCCGTCACGTTCACTTCAATCCTAGAAATTAATAATCCTGGAAATAATATCTGATGCTTAATGCTTAATCAACACAATCATGGCATCTTATAATATATGATGTAAGATATCTTATGATTAATTATTAATAATGAAATATAATTACATCAGATTTATACTAATAAGATTTGTCTAATTAAGAAGACTCCTGGAATTGTCTGTAAAAAAAATTCAAGCAAAATACTACTGACTCTAAAAATACGATTTTAATTCAAATATAATTTAACACTTTATGATCAATTTATATAAACGTAAAATCGCTCTTGATGCGAGATTTGAATCAAATGAACAGGTTATGCTGCTTTGCGTGTCTGGAATGCATGTTAGTTTAACGTTCTAATAAGCAAATATGCAACGAGTGGAAACTTGCCATTTTTCCACTAAATTGACAGATGCTAATAAGGTATTTCATAAGAGTATTAATTTTTTTTCTAAATCACATTAATAGTAATGCAAAAGAATATCTGAAGTTATATTTTTCAATGACTTTAAAACGCGTTTTATATTATTTAAACTTTAGAGAGAAATGAAAATGTCTTTCAAGTAAAGTAAAGTTATTAGATGAAACGCAACTGTAATGAAATGTTGGCGCGAACCATTTTTAATGCATCATTAAATTAGTTAATTGTAGGACTCTTCGCTTGTGAAAAGAAGCGTGTGCAATTAAGAAACTTCTTGCTATACAGCGATTTAAATTATAAATGTATTGAGGGCACGTAGTCGGGTGTCACGACACAAATTACCGACTCAGCAAATAATTATATCCCCCAGGATTATTTGTACAGTAATTACAATATCTTGATTCAATTTTGGGAAACAATAGGGAATATCGCGTTAAAATTCAAATAAAGAAACTTTAGCAAATGTTGAAAAAAATTTCTTTAAATAGAAACGAAAAAATACCAGACAGACGTATCTAAATATATTTTATGTTATTTCCCAAAAGTTCATTACAATATTGTAATTACTGCACAAATAATCTCGGAGAAAATAATTGTATCTTTGTAGTTGATAATTTTTGTCACTACTACCGACTAAATGTCCTTAAAAAGTAATTAATACTAAGATACTTTTTTTGTACATAAGTATAATATTTTTGTTTTAAAAATTTGCTGTCGCGTTTTCTTTAATGACATCGTAGAAAGAGATTAATTATTTCAATTTAAAAATACATACGGTATATGTCATTAGTGATAATATGAAATAAGATACCATACACAAATTCAGTTATTAATTTACGTACTAAAGTTAAAAACACAGAAAATCTTCAAACTTATTATTTCTAAAACAAAATTGGATGATATAAATGCCGAAAGAAGTCGATAACAGCGTTGTTATTAAAGAAAGCTTGGCATTTTTTTATTTAAAATAAGTTTTGGTCTGAATTTTATTGCTTTTTTATTTAATATTTTATGTAGTTGTAAAAGAGGAAAAATAATGGGTACAGACTTTAATAGCAAGTCGTAATATGCTTTATTGCTTATCGAACTCTCAGATTTGTTAAGAGTCTAGAAGAAACTCGAAAACTTAAGATCCAAGTTATAAATAAGGATTCAAATTTTTGACCCAGTTTCCTTTAATCTGTAATACCAAATTTGGAATAGACATAATTTGATATTAAAGAATCTAGATAATTTTTTGCGTAAAACAAAAATTTGTTACATAACTATTTTGAATACTGTTCAATTTGTGAAATTACGAAAATCCAAAGTAATTTTAAACGATTTTCATTGAAAAGTTCTCAGAGATAGAATTAATTAGGTATAAATTATAATTATTAATTAGGAATGTAAATGCAGTTGCAATTCCGATTGAAGAGCTTCAACGTGCTTCGAGTAGTATAATGTGAAAGTACTTGGAGGGGAAAAACCTTTGGATCGCGCAGCTCAATCAGTTTGTCAAGTGTCGGTTAGTGATGATCACACGAGTGATCTACTCTGTACTTTAATCATGTGAAAAAGTAATTTGTGTGTGTTAAAAAAGAATTTTTAGTTTTGTAGTTTTGTTTATAATAATAACCAATATTGGATATAAAATTTAAGAATTAAAAAAGTGAGTAATAGAATAATAAGAGAAAAAATATCGAGATATTATCTAAATTTAAATAACTAAAATTGTTAAATCTTACTGCTTATAAATATTTTACAATAACTCAGCATTATAAATATTATTCAACCACTTTTATTGAAAAATCTAGAGGCATAATATTTTTTGTCCGCGTTGAAATATGAAATTTATCTCAAAGTAAAAGACGAGACTTCGACTTTCAAGAAAAAGGAGAAAAGTTTCTTTATGAATTTTAGAACATCAAAAATCCAATTATATAGAGAAAAAAAATAGAAAAATCTTAAAAATTTTAGTAAAAGTCCATAAATGATTATTTGAAACTGTTTCTCTCCGAAAAGGGATATGAAGGCGAAAGTGAAAGATATCACAGATTACTTCATCACTTAACTTTCTTTTTTTCATTGATACCATCTACTTACGTTAAAAAATCCCAATGTCATTTTGAATATTTTTTAATCTAATTAATATCTTAATAAAGAAAGGTATATACCATTTCACACATACATTTCAATTTATGTTTAATTCCTGATAGTTTTTAATTAATCCAAAATGTCTAGATGGAAATATTTGAAATCTGGAGATTGAAGTGACGAACTTTCTGACTCATGCCAGTAAAAAAATTTTAGTTAAGAATATAAATAGAACTGCATCACTATCTTCATATGTTAAAAAACATGAAACAATTTCGAAAATACTTTGTTGAATTAAAGAATTTGATAGCAACTATATGTCATACACATAAATCTGATTGAAAAAAAATTAATGAATAGTTATGAATAGTTCAACAAGGATAAATTATATGCTCTCCATCTTTGCAATTCCCGGAAATTGAATTCATTAGTTACTTCAATCCTGATCGTTATCTAATAATGAATCTAATCTTATTTATTTCAAGGTAAAAAAATTCACATTTCCGGTTTGGTGCAGACAATACAAATTCAATAAAATATTGCATTGAGTAAAATTCAGTGAAGCATTGATGGCTCCTATATTGATAAAATTGATTTCACCGCAATATTTTAACAAATCCCTTACATAAATTTGAATAAAGATTGATTGCTTGAATTGCATCATAATGCAAGAAGCTCCATAGTGGTATTTAATTTATTATAGAAACAGATTGATGCCCTGAATTTAATCTGGCCCCAATAATTAAATTTATTTCATAATTAATTAATTATTTTCTACTTCTTTATCTTGATTATTTTTTTCAGTGACTAATGGCCCCAGTTTTTTTATCTACATATCCTTCTTATCAAAAATCCTCTTGAGAGATAAGGAAAATTGAACACTCTTCTAAAATAACTCGTAAAAAGTTTAGTTGTTATAATACTTAGAATGTTACATAAACTTTTGTCATTTACTTTGCGCAGTTTTAAGGTGAACAAAGAACTTGATATCTAAAATGATTACTTAATCGCAGTATTGTATTTCGCAATTGAATAAATGCTAACGCAGCATAAATGTCTGACGATCACTAACATATTTGCATTATTTGACAAAAAAGTGAATTATTAACGAAAATTTTCCTTTTTTTCTCGAAAAATAATTGTTCTTCAGAAAAAAAGAAAAGAATAAAAAAGATGTACTTTCTTAAGAACTAGAATTTTTATCTGAAGCATTTTTCTCTTAAGCCGAAATCTGTCGAAATAAATCTCTGACCGATGCGACGTCTTTCATTTGGTAAAAACGGTAAGTCCATCTGAAAAAAAAATTATACAGGGGAAGGGGTGTGCTTTACTGCACCTCTGTTGTTGGTCATAGAAACAAACTCACCCCCTAAATAAGCATTTTTAACGTGTAAGGAACACTTTCACTAACTAATTTGTTTAGAAAAAAATAAATCGCTTTTTAAATATTCTAAACTGATCATTACAGTGGACCTGAGAAATTCTAAACCTTTTCAATAAAGTGAACGGAAGACATCAGTTAAAGAAAAACCATAATCTAACATCAATACAACTGTAAAAGTAGTTAATTTTGAAAATAATCTAACAACTACTATTTTTTATAACCCAAAACAGATATAGTACTTATTTAGTTTATAAAATATAAGGAAACATTTTTTATAAATACATATTATTTTCTGAAAAGTTGTTCAGTTTTTAAAATTAATATCATATGTACCTATTAATTATATAAAAATAAAATTAAAAAAAAAATGTTAATTACATGTTTTAGGAAAAAAGAAATAAAATATCATAAATTATAACATAAAATCAAAAAATAAATGCGCGCGCGTTCGATCTTGTATTATATTAATACATACTACCCACATATCGCATATATGTGCCTTAATCCGAGTGACTATGGCCTTGATCATAAAGAGCGTATTCACTGTTTCCTTTCACAGCAGCGTGCACTAAAGACTCGATTGAAGATATATACTAATATAATCTATTTTAATTAAACAGTTATATCACAATCGATTTACGAAATCAAATATGATTTACTAACAGAGTAAAATTTTCATTGCTCATAATGAAAGTTACATAATAAAAGAAAGATTTAAGATCGCTTTATCTAAACCTCATTGTAATTTTTTACGACTCTTATCCACTATCAAAATCTTTATTCTATGTTTCAAGCACATATAGCTCGTTATTTTTCATAATCTTATGAATGAAGATCTTATCTTTATGAATAGGATTTTTATTCAAAAATGTGTAACGATTAATCATCTATTCATTTATTCATTTGAAGTGAAAAAAAAAGAATAGGTGATAAAAAGTGTTCTTAAGAAATAAATCACTGGAAGATAAAAATGTCACCTCCTTGTTCCAGAAAAAAAAATTACAAAAACTTATTGCAAAATCGAAAAGAGTTGGTTATTTTCGGTATGAATAGATATTGCCTTTAATTATAGCTTATCTAATTTACAATATTCAATGCTTTTAATAATTATTGTTTTTCGTATTTTTTATTATTTTAGTGGGCTGCTTTGAAGATAATACTTAGTAGATAATCATGAATGGTACCTAATCACAAGTGTCATTATAACGTCATTGGGATGATCAAAGAACAAGAAGAATAGTTGAACTTGAATAAACACAGTAATAAAGATTGTGGATTTAGAACAGATTTGCTGATATTATTTCAAGGTAGCATTTAATAATATCACCATAGCCATGGACAAGATTGATACCAAGAGGCAGTTTGTCAAAGTGCAAGACGAAGGAAGAGGGTTTCAGCCCGCGGAAAGATGGAGAATTATTAAGAATATTTTAATAATTGGATTTGCATTCATGATACACTTCACTGCCTTTATGGGTGCTAGTAACCTTCAAAGTTCAATCAATGCTGATGAGTCTTTAGGAACATTCACGCTAGCTTCTATTTATGGAAGCCTCATCTTTAGTAATATTTTCCTACCAGTAGTTTTCATAAGGTAAGATTAAAAAAAAATATATTGTAAGAAAAACACCAAGAAGAAACCTTGAATCAAGGTTGTGGCAACGATAAATGATTTTTCAATTTTTAAAGTGCTCAATTATATTTTTAAAGCTGGTTGGGTTGCAAGTGGACCATTTCGCTCACCTTCATTGCCTACATGCCTTTTATTGCTGCTCAGTTCTACCCCAGATTCTATACAATGATTCCTGCAGGATTAGCAGTTGGCTTAGGTGGAGGGCCACTCTGGTGTGCAAAGTGCACTTACTTAACAGTCGTCTCTGAAGCTTATGCCAGTGTCTCAGACTTAAGTACCGATATAATAGTCACCAGATTTTTTGGCCTCTTTTTCATGTTTTACCAAATGGCCCAAGTCTGGGGAAATCTTATTTCATCTGCAGGTAGGAATCAAATTGGAAATTGGAGAATTTAAAGAAGAAAATATTCAATTTCATATTCAAGAATTATTCCAATATAATAAAAGCATTCGTTATTGAAGATTGTAAACCAATATTTCTTTTCGCGAATAGCATATTGATTGGACTATAATAAGAAAAGTTTTCTCGGTGGCTTTTATTGAAAACAAGTATACTAATCTGTTGGAGGTATAATATTCGTTCGCTTTTTGTATTAATCTTGCATGAATTCCAACAATAATAAAGAAGAAAAAACTGAGATTAAGGCAGCAAAAAGATACACGAGTTATTGAATAAGAGGAGTTATCGAATCTCATAAAATTGACAGAGAAATAATAAATCTT
Source organism: Synergus gifuensis (assembly GCA_904066015.1). Taxonomy (NCBI): domain Eukaryota; kingdom Metazoa; phylum Arthropoda; class Insecta; order Hymenoptera; family Cynipidae; genus Synergus; species Synergus gifuensis. The sequence continues at coordinate 105,343 of CAJFCO010000081.1, forward strand.
TTTTTTCGCGTAAGTCCTTTTATAGGCTCATAAATTCTCATGATTTGTTCGATAATACCTATTTCACATTTTGCTATAACCATGGTGAGAATTCCTAATGGGTAGAAAAAGACGAGAATACCTTCACTTCTTCACAACTACGAATTGTCTTAAAACCTATTGAGTAATTCTCAATTGTATCATAAAAAATTATTATACATATACAATTTAGGGTCGTGGAATCGAAAGTGTCAAGCAAACTTGAAAGAATCGCCAGACAAAAAGAAAGAGGAAATAAAAGATACCAATAGGGGATAACGACTATTGCTTTTGGGTGTGATTCCAATGAAATTCAAGTTATCACTTGAATTGAAGGAGTAACGATAAACACGATCTTTTATCCTATCATAAAAAAGAGATTGCGATTATATCGAAACTTCTTTTATAAACTCGAAATGTCTCCAAGTGAGTCAGAGATTTGAATTATGTGAAATAAATAGAAAAACTTGGAAATCTTTTTAAATTTCTTGAGATTTTTAAAGATCTTTTTGAATTCATTTTATATCCTTCCTAAAATGATATGGAATATTAAGATATTTTAAGATAAAATTTTGAAAATTATCATAATGAGAAAATAATGGACAAAGGAGCGCACTTTTTCTTTAGAATTTATGGCTGTTAGAAACTCGTATGAATATTTTCCTAAATAACTGAAAATTGATTTAAAAAATTAAGAAATTGGTATTGTTTTTAAACTATTTTTTCAGTTTTGTCTTATGGAATGAAAGAAACACCGCCGGAAAAATTGTTGAACAGTACAATAGTGGCAGAAACTTGTGGAGCAAACTTTTGTGGGGCCGTGGAAGCTAATCCAAATCTAGAACCACCAGCATCGGAAAGGATTTGGCTAATTTCCAGCATTTATTTAGGCTGCATGATCATAGCAAGCCTAATCGTAGCATTTGGAGTTGATTCGCTTTCAAGGTAATAATTTATAGATATAAATTTTGGGTCAAAGTTCAACTTGCGGAAGTTGACAATCACTCTACAGAACCCTTGATATCGAAACTGTAGCGAGAAACCAACGCGTTCATCATATCCATAATAATCATAGCAGAGAAAGCTTCCGGTAATGTGAATTGATCTAGTATCTCACTATTTGAGTATTTGTGAGTTTATTGGCAGTTTAAAGCTGAGTCTCAAAACACAACTCTCAATTTAAAATATAAACTGTACAAGTGGTAAACATAATAAAAACATAATTTCATAAAGGTTGTTACTTACCGGAAATGCAGGGGCTAAACGATGATCCGAAAAATAGAAGTTGCTATCCGTAATCCCTTCGAAACATTGCACTTTTACAATTTCTCGTTTTACACCGAAAATTAAATGATTTGTATGAGTTATCATTAAAGAAAATAATTTTTTAACCAACGGACACATCACTGTGGTTGTTGAAGTAGTTACTTTAAAAAATTAAAATAATATTCGCGAGAACATTTACACTTTTACGAGAACTTTTACACTTTTCATTCACGCCGATCGAATCAAAAATCCAATCACTTTTTCCGAATTTAAACACATCCGACTTACACGCAATCGAAATCAAAACTGAGCTTTTCTCTTCACTTCTTCCTGAGTAATTCATCCGAAGGTCAGCTACCTCTTCCCTTGTTTTTGTTTTCCTAATACCTGAGTCGTTATAATTAAACAGTTTTCCTCAAATTATTCTCTTATTTACAAATCTTGAAGGCCATGGTTTCAGTTTAAAGTAAATAAATAATATTTTATAATTTTTCGTTGGGAAAAGTAACTATATTATGCTTTACAATTAAAATATCACGTTTTCAGCTATTAATCTTTACTTTCCTTAGAAGGAAAATAAAATTTTTTAATATTTATATTAATTAATTAAGGTACCAAGAAAGTAACGTTAAACGTGTTTCAATTAAAAGTTTGGCGATGCATACAAAAGGAATATTCAAGAAGTATGTTTGAGTAATTTCCGAACATTTTCTTTATCATATGGATAGTTCAATCTACTTGCACTCAAGATCTTGTTAATATATGGTTCCATGCATTTTTCATTTACAAAAGGCCGTAAGGGAAAGTCTAATTTCTTTGTGTATAACAAATTTAAAGTAGAAACGCTTGCAATTATTACAATTAAAAATTTATTTTAGATACGATAAAGGAAGGAAAGGTTCGGCTACAGGAACCTCTGGCTTAAAACTTCTCGCTGTTACATTGAAGTTGTTAAAAGAAAAAAGTCAGTTATTAATTTTACCAATTACAATATTCATTGGAGCTGAGCAGGCCTTCCTCTTCGCTGATTTTACTGCCGTAAATATCCGAATATATTTTCATAAAAAGTTGAATTGCTTTCTTATCTTATTTTCTATCTAAAATATGAAATCAGTTAAAAACATCCAATGAAATGGATCTTAATGTAGTAAAATTAGTCTAAACTTGAAGTGAAGAATGTCATTAAATTGCCAAGTAATGAAAACAACATCTTGTGGAGATAATAACCATTACAGGATAATAAGACTTAATTTATATTTTCAGTCCTTTGTTTCCTGTGCCTGGGGTATTAGCAATATCGGCTACGTAATGATATGCTTTGGTGTAACAAATGCAATTGCAGCATTGGCCACTGGTTCAGTAATGAAACTCACCGGAAGGATTCCAGTAATGATCTTTGCCTTTTTCCTTCACATGGGAATTCTGATTGCCTTAATTCTATGGAAACCCACACCGGAACAAGGTCTCATTTTCTTTGTTATGTCAGGTCTTTGGGGTCTGTGTGACGCTATTTGGCTTGTTCAAGTGAATGGTAAGTATAACAGTTATTACTAAGAGATCCCTTTCATTTTCTCTTATAAAATCGCAGATAGATATAGGTATAAAAATAGTTATTTGTTGATCAGTAGACAGTATATTTTATACAATTTCGCACAAAACACAATGCAATTGTAATTTTATATTCTACATATTCTCCTCAAAATTGAAAATTTTTGAATAATATTATTATAGTGGCTCCATACCTTGGATCATCCTAAAATTTCAAATTTCGATTTTTTGCCAAATAATTTTGTGTAAAGAATTATGGCAAGTGGTAAGTTGCCAACCAGTGGTAACTTGTCGACCTTCAATATCTCCCTTGGTATATTTTAGCATAAACTTTCTTTTACCATATAACGCTAACGTAAGAAAAAATTGCATTAGCATTTGCAAATATTATTAGTTAATGTTAAAGTTATGCAAAAGTTGCATGTGAGTTTTCTAAGCTTGAAAAGAATTTCGAGGAAAACTAAAAACCAGCTGTAGGTAATCTTACCATCATGATAAATTCTATTTTTCCAACAGATGGTAACTTATATATTATATATTCCACCCTTATATTCTAGCGCTATGCGGATTACTCTTTCCCAATAAGGAAGAGGCCGCTTATTCAAATTTCCGATTATGGGAAGCAACTGGATCTGTAATTGCGTATGCATACAGCCCTTATCTCTGCACTGTTAAAAAAATCTACGTCCTAATGTTTATATTATGCATTGGCATGATTGGATACGGAATTATAGAAGGTACTGGAAGGGTGAAAAAAATCAGAAAGGATCGAAAGCCAGATTTTGAACTCGTAGCTTCTATCGAAAAATTTGATAAAACGTAGAACGATTAAAAAGTTTATACTCTATGTATGCACTTAAAAAATTATAAAAACATTATTTTTGTACACTATTTTATACTCATATAATCTTTAAGAAATAGGTAAGCTAGCTAAGATAAGAACAAGATTCTGATATTATATGACTGTACCACAATATATGTTTTTATTTAATTCTTGTGGACACCTACTAGATTTTACACAGGTAGTCGCTTATCTGCTAATTTTCTTTCTTCGTTTAAATAGGTTGTTTAATGTTACATCGTGGTTAGGTGCTAACATTCAATCTAAAGCTACAATTTCGCTTATGGTCTAATTGTATACTTATGTGTTTAATTTTCGACTGCTTGTGTGCTTTACATGTCTCGTGGTCAATTAACTCCAGTATTAACGCTGTACATAGTTGCCAATAATTTAAATTCTAAAAATGTCCATTTTGCAGTCAGAAAATCATTAGAACCAGAGAACCTAATGTGGCAGTTAGAAATATGAACTCGTTTCAAATTCAGAGATCTACACACTTTTATATTTTTCTGAATCGTTTTATCTGTCAATTTCTTATATCTTGTTATTAAAAATTGTATTTTATATTATCCCTAGGAGTCAATTGACCCTGTACCAGTATCGATTAGATTTGAACTGCTAATTTTATCGAGTGAGATTTCTAACTTAACTTCGCACCTCTATGTATATACATTCCAAGTTTTGCAGTCGAGCTTTCATCGCTTTATTATTTTTATAAAACGTAGTAGGAACTTTGGTTTCGCTGAGCAATGTTTCAGAAACAGTTTCCTCCAGTCGGTTTTTTATATAATTAAAATTGAGCTTTGAATCTACATTTAGCTAAAATTACTTTCACTTTATTACAATTTTCTATCATTTTGAAACCTTTTTTTTTCTCGTTTACACTGTTTGATGGATTTTGGAAGAATTCTGCTGGAAACTGCTATAAAACATTAGCCCGTGGATCTGGCTTCCTTAGAAATATGACACTCACGAGTACATTTTCACATTTTTTGAATACTTAGCAATTAATTTTTTCATAATGTCCTATTAAATGTTAAATTTACGAAGACAATACACATTATTCCACGTGATTCGTTCTTTTCCTATTCTTACCGCACTTTGCCTATCAAGCTCGTGTCCCTTCTTCAATTTCAATAACAAAATTTAATAACCAGAATATTTCTGTACAAACTTTTTTTAATTAGTCTCTCTACTACTATCATTATCAAAATGTCAACTTCAAAATTTTGAATTTTGAATAATACTTCAAGAATAAACCGCTCGCTAAAATATCTTTTGATAAAGTCTATCTCTTCAACCATGTACATTTTCTTTACATACAACTAGCTATTTCATAGCTTTGATTAGTAACTTTAGCCATTGCAAATGTGCCTATCATTATCCTTGAGTATGTAATCATGTATTTACATGCTGGAAACTACGAGCTTTTCTTATTACTCAGCTATACTGTCGCGATCAACACTTTTATCTCTGACCGTCAAATACTTTTTATGCACGATAATTATTTTATATATATATTATATGCGCTCAACTCGGAATCTTGAGATTAATTTATTTTTTAACCTCTCCACACTCAGGACCAGAAACTTTGTTTTGAAGAGTAAAATTAAAATGGTAAAGTGCGTTAGTTTTTAATGAAAAGTTCAACTGTGCAATTAAAATATTTTTAGCACTCTCATACTTGATATCATTTCCATAAGTGTTTTATCAGACAAGATTATTTGCAAGACTCTTGTAGATAACAAAATTTGCATGGCCTAACTTTCTCAACTCGATTATGAGCACGATAAGATAAGTTAATTAGCATCGTGAAAATAAATCTGTATAAAAATGTGCGTACCAAGTTGTAAGACTCATTAAAATAATCAACAGGTGTCAATTTTCACCAAACACAATATTTTTCTTTACTTTTTCATTAATTAATAACAGAACTTGTAAATTTATATTGATATTTTCTATAATTGGCGAACGTTACATCCAATTTTCTGGCCATGGGAATTAGAACAGATGCTTGATTATAAAAAAAAAAAAAAAAAAAAAAAAAAACTTGAAGAAAAATCATTGGAAGAAGAAAAACGGAAATTTTAATTACACATATTCATTCATTTGTTTTCATTTCAAATTGTGCTCACAACATTACAAGAGTTGATAAATCTAGAATAACGGAAATGATGCAAATACTCGCACCTTAGAAAAAATAAAGAAATTATAGAAAAAATCGAGATTTTAATTTCGAGAAGGCACAAGGATTATCACTTGAAATTTAGATTTGATTATTAAAGTTTTTAATTCATAAAATATTCGAAGTCTTGTAAGTGCTTGTGAGCAAAATTTTGATCATGTAATTTTGAATATGGTACTATTTTAGCAACAATCATAAAATAACTCTCATTTATCAATTAACTTTATTTTTAATAAAAGAATCTAAGTTTTCTTACCCGATAAAAACTGAATACGATCATTTGATGAATGATGGACCAATCAGGTCCATCTGACGAATGTCTCCTCTTTCAATTACTCCATTGATTTCTCTTTCGATTTCCCGGTGTCTCGTAATTCCAACTATTATGCCGCCATCGCGGTTTCCTCCATGGTTCAATCCGCCTGCACACTTTCACGACTCAAGATTCATTCCTTGTTTCGTTCATTTTTTTGTATATGTATTTCAATCGAGATGCGAAGAATTAAATTTGAAATTCCACCTAAAATGAAATCGAAACTTCACTGAGACAGGTTCAAAAGCTGATTATAATCACAGTTCTATTTTTTCGGTACTAATACGGAGAAGATTCCTAAATGTAGATTTCACATTTTTGTTTGTAATAGCTAGCCATAGAAAAACGATTCTTTATGGTACAATAGTCTCTGATGATTGAGTATTATCAACAAGTTGGGAACAACATCTGCGACTGCCAAGGAAAGATCACATGAAACTTAATACAATTGAGTTATTATCATTTTATGTAAGTCTGTAATTGAAACACGAGTTGTAAACGACCTCTGCCGAAGAAATGAATTATATCGTTTTTATTTCAGTTTTTCCTCTTCAGCTAAGGGGTTCACATCCCGTATAAATGTTACAGAAAACTGGAAGTGTCTTTTAGGTATATACATATATTTGTTAAGTTATACATATCTAGAAACATATTTACAATTACTAGTCGGCGTTTTTGCTGTCCGAGCATTAATTGTCGCCGGAATCACAAATCTCAGGACCTATATAAATTATTTACAGATAATACACGCGTATACGTTTGCGATCACAATGCTTGCGATACGAATCGAGGATTTTTTTTACCCTGTTGAGAATTTCAGAAATCGCTCGATTCGTTATCGCCTTTCAGTCGTTATGGCTACGTTATGTTTTAACGAAAGCTTAGGATTTAATCCCAAATTATTTTTCAATATTCTTGAATGTTTTTACTTTTTTTATATATCTTTTTCAACACCTAAAGTTCAAAATTGGGTCAGGGGAACAACTTGATGAATCCCTGGATGCCTAGAGAGGTATTTTTCGATTTCGTGGAAGATATTGATGATTTATACAACGCCCTTTGACATCATTCGAACTGTATTTTTCAGGGCTTGTCTCTTATTGCAAAACCAAATCCTTATTACTTCCCTTTCGTAACCCAGCTGATGCGCCAGCGTCGTGATCTCGTTTCCTGTGAACAAAGTTTAATTAAGTCAGTCGGCAGTTCATTGACGGTGGAATGAGAGGGGTATATATGCTATTTTAATGAGCTTTCGTCGACGGAATCGCGCGGTTTGCAAGTTATTAAATTTTAATTAATATTATAATAGAGGTCATAATTAAATATGTGCCAATTTGCATCAAGCAATGGATACATCCAACAAAGTGTAATTGTTCAACTTTAGACTTATAAACCAATACCATTATTGATTAGGCAATCATGCCTGTTTATGTGGTAAATAACATCGTCGATGTCTCTCCTAAGTAGATTATCGGTTTGATTAAATTGATTTACGGGAAAGTGGGAAGTTATTATTGAAAATGAACAGTTTAAAAATCGACGATTCAAAATTTAATAACTTTAAACTATGCCATTTAATATTTCCTATTAAATAATACAGATAAAGTATTTTGATCACTATTTTCTGTAATCTGTCTTACCATTTGGATGAGTGTTTCTTCCAAAATGAGCATTCAACAACTCCAAAGCTTGGGGTGTAAAAGAGGTTCGTCGTTTCCTCTTTTTGCTTGGCTCGACTCCGATGAAGTCCGTTAGGTGATTGGCACCGCTTTTGTACCTAGAATCAAGGGCACTACTCTCACTCAAATTCTGGCAATAGCTTCAGTTACTAGAGATTATAATAAAAATTTGGGATTGAAATAAAATTATTAAATTAATTATGCAACGAATTAGTTCTTTTTTAAAAAAAATTCAGTGTCGAATCTGGTGCCGCAGAAAAGATAGGAGAAATGTTGGTGTTCGGAGGTGGAAATTGTCGTTTGCCAGTTAAAATTTATGTTTTTAATTTAACTCCGAATGACCAACTGTCGAGCGACACTGGAGGACGTGAGGAGGGTTTGGCGAAGGGTAACGATGCGGGTGGAAAAAGGGGTGAAAGCACGAAACGGAATTAGCATCGCGCGGTGATATTTCGTCGAATTCGCGAAAACAATATGCTAATGGAGAGAGGAGAAAACCCAGTAGTGTGGCGAAGTACCGATTTTCCGTAAAGCCCTTCCCAATTTTCCCTATGAAACTGGCCCAGACAATATAAGAAAAATAATTAGATTATTGGTAATATTGTCATTGTCAATTAATAATATTCGAATACAAAAAAGATACAGCATTACACAATTCCAATTTGAAATTCAACAAATTGAGCCCTTCAAATAAACATTTTTCCAATTTTAAATAATTATTAAAACACCAAGATGACTCCAACAAAAAACGAAAAAAGTAAATCGCACGTTTCTTGATCGAGATAGTAGAATAGGTATTATCTTATTGTTATAAAAAATCCAATTGAAATAAATTCTACCCAAACAATCAGGAGACAATTTCCGATCCAAAACCCACAGCCTCTTATCCGTTGATTACAACCCCAGAAGGCTTAGATCAGCATGTTGACATGAGTCGAAGGGATTAAAGGAGGATAAACTGAACAACGGGATGAAGAAGGTTCTACCCTAAAAGGGTGGGGAAGAAGGGTTAAATGTGAATAAGAGAATAGTGAAACGGAGGAGTAGGAGAGGAAGGTGGTACAGGGAATGGTGCAGGCGAAGGTGGAGTAAGAAGCAGAGAGGGTACATCAGAAACCTGATTTTAATTAGTCCACAGTTTAATTACTCGGCAGATAAATCGTGCACGTGCACCGCATAAACCAGCCGCTTTCATTTTTCCGCCGCACGCCACCTCGCCGAGTATAGGTACGCAAGTAGATATTTATATAAGTCGAGTTTGATGCGCGCGCTTTCCGGTGCAAGAAGCTATGCACCACGTGCTTTTATAGGAAAGTCGCAGTTAAATACCAGCATTCAGCAAGTTTACCTCCTCTTTTTCCAAACATGTAAATCAACCGTAGAAAAAAAAGTATGAATGAGAAATTCCATTTTAGAAAATATTTAGTATATAACAAGGGTAGTATTTAAATGAATAGGGGAAGACCAGAAGTGGTTGGTAAAGATGGAAAGGAAATCTAGGTTGGTATAACTGTAAAAGAAAAAACTAGGTTGGCAGATCTGTAAAATAAAGAATTAAGTTAGTAGAGTAGATATAATTTTGTTGAATTAATAATGGTCAAGGAAAACATATTAAGAAACTAATAAGAGAAAATCATTTTGAAAGGGCACCTAGAAAAATCACCAGGATTAATTTCGATTGCGATATTGACCTAATGACCCGCAATACGGAACTCGTCTTTGCACCTCAAGTGTTTTTGAGATTAATTTTTTTTTGAGACTCTTGCTCGCAAATCAAACCGGTACCAGGCGTGACCGGTATTAATATGCGTGAAAGGCGGATTCTAGAGTTTCTTCCTTGAGGATCTGGGGTCTAAAAAGACCCCACACAAAGTAGAGTCGAATCGTATGTACGGAGACCACAGACGTTAGGTGGTCACGATCTCGGCGGCAATTTTGCCGCGATCCTTCTCTCTCCCCCACCCCTCTCTCTCTCTCTGTCACTCTAATTAACATTCCGCGTATTTATTACACACGGATTCGCAATTAATCAGGCGAATTCAATTAGCGATTCGCCAATTAGCACACACGCATTCTCACGATCAGTCTGCTGAACCATTGATATCGTCGTCTAATCTTAGAAGCTTTTTTTAAATTGTACTCGTATTTATAGTTTTATAAAATAATACACTTGGGTTTATTCAGTGTGATTATAATTGATGACCTTCTCTTCTTTAAGGGTAGATACTAAATGATAGAAATAACGACAGCCAAACATAAATATGTAAAAAATTAGTGTTACAATTTAGGTTTAAGTGATTAAATTTTTTTCCGGATATTTTTTGTTTATGAATTGATTCGACTTAAGTATTTAATCGCTCTTTTGGTTTTATTTTGAGTTTGTTTTTGTAGTACTGTGATTTTCCGCAGGTTGAACTGTCATACAAATAGAATCCTAATTTTTGTGTCTATCGTTCTGGGCTCTTTAGATTTTATAAGAAATGCGAGAGCAGTTATAAAATAGTCAGAGTTTTAAATCCGAGGCGAATGGACCGGAATCCACCGCAAAACGCTTGTAATTTCTCTACGTAACGCTGTTTTGGTCTGTTAAGTTTTTCTTCGGAAACCGTCTCCTGTTCATTTAAGCACATAATTCGCTGCATGTCGATAAGAAAGTAGGAAGTTGGAAATTACAGATGAGTAACTCACCTCTTTTCAGCTTCCTTCATCCACCTCTCCAGAACAGGCTGGATTTTCTGGGCACTCTTTGGCGTGATATCCAGCTTCTCGAACCTAAATTAAAGGATATTTTATTTTTCATGAAAATAGCTAACTATAGGGACAAAAAATTTGATAAAAAGGAATAAAGTTTGAAAATTTATCCTATTGAGGTGATTTATACATTTTTAACGAAAGTCTTTTTTCATGTGCTTATAAATCATTTATGATATTTATATTCGTCAATTTTTAGAATTTGAGAGCTTTCGTTCAAAATTATTCACCTGAAATTATCATCTACCAATATAATTTGTCTTTAAACGAGAATATTGTATTTTTGAAACAAAATCGTTTTGGTTAATAAATATCTATACACTATCGTCTCGAAAAAAGATAAAAATTTAAAGAAAAACTTTGGTTGGAAAGCTTATGAAATTCCCCATTTTCCAAAAATATTTTTGATAATAAATAAAAAAAAATTTGTTTAACTTTGTATCCTAACTTTAAGGGTGTTGGAGCGAAGTTCTAATCTAAAAATTCGATTTCTTCATTTTATTTAACAAATATTAAAATTAGAATTTTTTCCCTATGTTGAATTAATCAATTTTTAACTAGAATTATGCGTACAGAGCGAAAAAATATATAATTCAAATATTTTTTAAGTAAAATGAAAATATTGAATTTTGAAGTTAGATTTTAAATTCTTCGTTTTATGCGAAAAGTATCAAAATTATATATTTTTTCGCTCTCTATGCAGTTTTATATTTGAAAAAAGATTAGCGGTACAGAACGAAAAAATATTTATCTATAATTTTCGTTGAGTAAAATGGAGAATAGAATTTTGCGCTTAACACTTGGGTTCAACGCCCTTAACTCATGACATGATCAAAGAAAGTCTTATCTTTAATTTAAGCCAATGAAACTTAAAAGATCACATTCCTAACCGGTATTGTATATTATGCCAGATTATGCAGTAAAAATTTATAGTCTTACGAATAGTGCTTCGATATAAAGTTTGATTAGCTTCAGAACTTGGCTACTTTTGAAATTGAATGTACCGGCTGAACATCCTTAAGACACAATTATCAGAATTAGTTCTGGTTCTCAATCTAAATAAATACAATATCCTCGTAAATTTGACTAAAGGAGCACCATAAATGCATGCATCATTTCGATAACAGGACATTGACAATGCGCGCATGCGTGTTGACTTGGCGATGCGGGGTGCATGATGTTGCCAACACGTGACTCGGTAGCGTGCGAAATCGCTTTTGCTCTTCGGATGTTGATTGGGAAATGGATATTTGCATGCGCAGTAGTATATGTGTATTTATATATGAGTATATATTTATATATACAGTTATAGTATATATAAATATAAGTATGAATGAATGAATATTGTGTATAAGTATACAAAAGAGAAGAGATGTTTGAGATGAGATTGAGAAAAAAAAGATCTGAAGAAGTGTGATAGTTAATGGATTCGAGCCTCTCGCGTGTTGGCGACACCGTGCCCAAGCTTGCCAATGCCCTGGCTCGGAGAAAGTTGTGAAATTTTCAGAAGTGCTCCTTTTGCATTTCCGTTCTTTTACTATTTTATTGAAACATTTTCATCGGTCTTTCCACCGGTTTTCATTCCAACGAAAATTAGAAAGCAGTGAGAGATTCTGCTGCTATACCCAACTCCAACATCTTTACCGAAGAAGGTGTAAAAAATAAAGGAACAACGAAGTAATGAAAGCACTGCTTGGGGTATTCCTTCGATCAATGATTAAAAACCTAAAAAAAATACTTGGATTAACTAATTTCCAGGGTTCTGTTTTCTAAATCAGTGGAATTTTTTTTTACGTGATATTAAAGAGATTAATGTTCCTATTCTTTTAGAGATAAATTTGAATGAATTGGGTATAACTGCAGTTGAAACTTTCTTAGAGAATTTAGTTAGATAAAATAAAATTATAAGGGGTGAACGTACATAGCTTGCTCCTGAGAGGCACGAATCTGAGAGGCAATCTGCGAGTCAGCGATCATCTGGGTAGCCAGGGCACTGGGAAACAATCACCAATGCTTAAGTTAGTCGAAACGATTCAAGTCTAACGTTTTTATACAACGGGTGGCTCTTTGCTAGCATGTTATGTTTATTTGTCACGGAAATTGATAAACGATCTTCTTTTGTTAAATTTCAATATCTTTGTAAAAGTTTTGAGTAGCTTTAACTATGTAGAGTGGCATAAATAAAATTTTAATGTGGTGCACAAATTATCATTCATGTCAATATCTGTTGGTAAATGCTGTTAAAGATCCACCCAGTGCATAGACCGAGTCAGCATTTCATTTTATATCAATTACATAACAGTGGTTTTTAGTCATAGAGCTTCCTAAGCTCTGATTAAAAATAGAACAAGCTAATTGAAAAGCAAACTTACTAAAGAAAAACAAAAATGAAAGAAAATAAACTTGTAAGTTTCGATGTACTAAAGAATTTGAAACACTGTAACTAATAATTTAAGAATCTGAAGATTGTTTCGAGCACCTAGTGAGAACGTCTTAAAATACTATAATCTTCTCAATCTTCTCATGCCATGTCCAGTGACCTGGCACAGTAATAAATTCGCCTTTTTCTTCGCCTTATTTTCACGCTGGGTTATTTTACAAATTTGTTTGATAATCTCACCTGCATATTGCACTTTGACTATAAGCAGGACCCTCCGTGATACTGAGGGCCTGGCCCACTTGGGTCTGAGTTAATCCTAAAGAGAGCCGTCGGAGTTTGAATAATTTGGCGAATTCTTTAATGTCGTCCAAATCAATTCCGTCTACTACATTATTTGTGGCTTCGTTGATCGTTGGCTGATCTGTAAATAAGAACAAAAATATTTACATGAGAAAGATTTTATTTTATTGTTGTTCGTATTTTATACTCGTCCTGATTATTACTTCGTAGAAAACTGTCTAGGTCTATCACTTTTAATGATAATCGACGAGCATTTCTACCTTGCAACCTGAAAATCAATTTCTCTCCTAAATCTGTTGGTCCGAATGTCCAAGCATTATAGAGGTGCCCTCATGCTTTGCAATCTCGACCAGTTACCCGGGTTTCCACGTCAGGTAATAAACTTGCGAAGTTCTTCGATCATTAATTTCCAATCAAAGTTACCCGGGAAACCTAGCTCGATATCTCACACGGTGATAAGCAAAATGTGCAAGGATTAATCCAGAATCCGTATGGAAGAGTATATTTTATTGTTCTTTTTAACGAGTCTCTATTCTATCAGCAAGAACGATTAACGAGTAATATTACATATGATTTTAAGTAAGCTATTAAACAATCGAGAAAATTAATATTGTGTTTACACAATAAGAGCACATAGGTTATTTGATAAGACTAATTGGGATATTAGATAACCAAATCAGTAAAAACAAAATAGAAAACTTTTCATCTCTTTTGATTCTTTGAAAATACCTAATTTCAAAAATCGGTTTATAAGTTTACTTATACACGAAAAAAGTATATATTTAACTTTTTTAGGTGAATAGATAGCTATTTTCTTGTGCCGTTTCCCGGTTGCGTTTCTACTCATGGGAAAAAGGTGGTCTTGTGATCTCACAATCAGTAAATATAATGATCTGGAAGACTGATCATCAATACTTTCCAGTAAAATACTTCGCTACGACTTATCGACGAAGAATTCATTCCCAATATAAGAAATGGTTAACTCAACGGTCCACGGTCCAGCGATCATAGTCAATTAAGAATAGTTAAAAAAACAATCTATCATTTCATTCATCAAAATCGACCTACCATTGTTGTTCTATCATTTTCACCTATTATATTCCTTGAATAAGTTTAAAAAAATATAAATATTTGAGATATTTCGAGATATGCACGTGAAAAGATGTACTTGTGAAAAGATGTACTCTAAGGGAAAAGAAAATTAAAAAGAGTCTGATAACTAGATTTGATGATGAAAGTAGAACTATATAAATATAAAAAATATGCAAAAGCACTTACTGGGCGAGTCATTAAGGAGATCATCGTCTTCATCCTTGGGGCTGTGTAAACTGCTGGGAGATGCTTTGACACCTGTTCCACCAGGTCCGTGTGTCGTGGTGATCGTAATCTCACCATTGTTGGCAGCAAGTCTGTTGAGGGCGGAAGCAGCGGAGACTACGGCCCCGTTCAGGGGCGAAGATTGCTCGTGTCTCTCTCTGTGGTGTTTTTCCGTGGGCTGAAAACAACATCGTAGAAAAGGGATCATCTCACACCGACGAAAGCCCACTTCCCAACTCCCAATTATGTACTTAATAACGAAACCGAGTCGCGAAGGGCACTTTTGAGTCTAATTAGTGGAACGAGTACTTGGGAATACTGAATACTTTCTTAACTAGATTGCTCGCCACGATTATTCCTGACGTTTATTTCACTCCAAACCCTTCTCATTTCTCATTTCTCATAATAAACTTGTCCAACAAACTAGAATTATTTAATATTTACATATTTTAAAATACGGATAATACACTCTATGTCATAAGTTCTATTATCTTTTTAATATGGATGATAAAACTTTACCACAGTAGAATCAAAGTTATAAAAATTCCCTCAGTTGGAAATATATACATGAAAGGGTGTTTATTTGGAACAATCTACGTGAAATTCCACATGAAGATTCATGTAAAATGTAAAACGTTATTTTTAATTACAATATCTCGTAAAACAGTTAAACTTACCGCGTAATGGTTCATGTGTGAACTATGCCTGTGCCCATGATGCTGGGGGGAGGTTGTAAGGAGTGTTTGTTGAGATGCCTGAGCAGCTTGAGCAGCTTGAACTTGAGCTTGAGCCTGAGCTTGTGCCTGGGCTTGAGCCTGGGCCTGAGCTTGAGCTGCTTGAGCCGCTTGCAATAATTGTTGTGGTTGCATCGCATTTAACAATTGCTGACCCGCCGAACTATTGCCAAGGAGATGTGGTAATGCAGCTGGATTTAAACCCAACCCCGTCGCCAGACTGGGACTCGTTGGTACTGGAATCAGAGTCAAAGTCAAATAAAAAATTAAATCAAATTGCCGTGCTAATTTTTGAATGGGTCTGTTGAATTTAGTTAAAAAAACTGTCTGTCTAAACGAAAAGAGAGAGAGGGAGATTGAAGTTTGAAGGATGTCATACCATTGCTAGTTGGAGTATTCATCAAGTTTTGAGGTTGTGCAATCGATTGAAGGTTCGCCAAGGTCGTGGAGACGACTTGGCCATTGCTAAGAGCTAGGTTGACCATTTGATTATTCGTCACATGGCTTACGGGGATGGTGAGGATCGTCTGGGTGGCAATACCTGGAAGCAAAAGTTGGTAGATTGAGCAACCGAAATCTCGTAGTGCTGAGATGCCTTCCATTCTATGACGGGCTATTGATTCGAGATGGGTAGTAAACTTATCAGAGTCTCATAGAGGGATTATTAGGCAACCCATAGGGCCGGTATACTCGCAGGCTAGCGTAGTTGGCAAACTATTATCGTCATCTTAATATCGGGTACAGGTACCCGGGCTGCATTGGGCTACGAGAAGGACGCCTAATCATACTTAGAATAGTTTCAGGATTACCTCTAGCTCCGTTAATCTGATAATCCTATACACTCGCTTAATATGATTACTGATCATGAGGAGGCACCTGTGTTGTAGGTATATCTGCGTTAAATAAATCCGGTTTGCTCAACAGCCCTAAAAGTTTCTCTGATAATCCTAATTACAATCTGATCAATGCTTTTCGACCTTAATCTCCACTAAGACAATCTCTTTTTTTTACAAGATT
>CAJFCO010000081.1:131213-345493 GCA_904066015.1 Synergus gifuensis
TTGCATAATGTCGTGAGTCTACAGTGGTGCTCAGGGTGCACGACATTTGTGGAATAAGGGATCCTTTAGGAGTATTCACAATCCAGGTTACGAAAATCGACAGGAGAATTTGGAGAACCTCTGTTGGAATTAGATATACAATAATGTAAGCAGAGCTCCGTTGTGGTGTAAGGGTTGGCAGTAAGGTCATGTATATTCATACATTGGTCGACCCCCGCCCTCTCAAATCCTTTCGCCCACACCCCCACGTTATCGTCCTCCTTCAAAACCCTTAGACTAGACCGACGCTAAACAAGAGGGTAGAAATAGATTTATGCCTCGTTGCCAGAGTTTATGACTCGTGTGCATTACGCGCCTATAAAAATTTTATCGGCTGCTTCTTGAACGCGATTTAATACGAATAGTGAATCGTGGATTCCAAACGCGACGAGAATTAAACGCTCAAAATTATTGCCACAGCTCTCCTGCTTCATTAACCACTCAATGTACTCCATTACACTGAAAAAGATATAATTGACTAATATACGATCAAATTTAGATTGACCATTAAATGCAAACATGTATCAGATTTATTTAATTTTTTTTTGATTGTTAAATTTTCACTGCTTACGTAGTTTTAAAAACAAGATTCCTATTATAGAATTACTAAAAGTGAATTTCTTACACTTTGGTATTTCGATCTTTCAACCTACCTATAGAAAATTCTTCAGAGAGAATAGGAAATAATGAAAGCTGGAGAGTAGTGCAGAACTTAGTGAAAATAATTTGCATTTTAATTATGCTCCATCATAATTTATAACCAACGTTATATTGTTCAGAAGAGGTTCCGTGCTTCAAGTAGAAAAGGGATAGAAAGTGGGCTTGGTTCGCGTTTTCTGAGGAAAGATATCGAAATATAATGAAGGATCCATTTACAAGTAAGATTGCGTCACGACTTCATTACCCGTGATTTTATCGCGAGCAGTACCACGCATTCCTAATGAGCGATGGTCATTCATTTTAATATCCATTAAATGCAAATCCCACGACACAAACGTTTATTCGTATTTCGAATTATTCCAGCGGCTCGTCGTAATTAAGTTTTCCGAGGGTTGGATTGAGACTGCGTCACTGAAGGGATCATACTTTGCTGATTCTCAAATTTAAACCTGGAATATCATTTCAAAACTTTCGGTAATTTCCAAATTCGAAAACAAATTAATATTATGTTATGAAAATTGTTTTTAATAAAATTATTTAACGCGAGATCCTGACCTAATTCACTTCGACTGTATATCTCTGTTCAATCCTCATTTGTGAAATGGAATTGAAATGCGAACTGGTTGATCTTTTGGATCCAGTTAACGTATAGGTATTAAGTTTACTTTTGGAAGCTTTGCGTTCACGTGATTCAAATAATTATCTATTCGGTTATGAAAATGTACACACTTGTACCAACACAAACTTACAAAGTGTATCTCGCGTTGTGATATGCTTCGGATAGTTACGCGTGTAGTGCCATGGAACACTGAGCTGTCGATATGTTCGATATAGGAAGGCATGATATGAGTATGCTATTAAGTATGGGTTTGTAGATGTGCGTATGGGGCACATAGATTGCTGCCCTCGTCGAAGTATTCCCAATGCGTGGCTACTTGACGTATTTCAATTAACCTTATTGCCGTGGGTAGTTTCGCCCGCCAAATGTCAAACAAGCTCACCGATATTATACGAGAACGTATGCTGGCCATACCGCTGTTGTCATCTAAACGGCACTCTGCCCATTGTTTTCCCCCCAACTACCTCATGCGTTCATAACCCACCACCAATCCTGCCGAGATGAGGAGCTTTCAAGCTCGACTCTAATCGCGACATTCGTAACGAGCATTCAAAAAGCTTTTTAATCGTAACTCTGTTCGATTTTAAAGAAATTTCACAGTATTTCAACGATTTCGAGAGATTTTAAGTGACTTAAAAAATTTACCAGGATTTTAAGTTTTTTTTTTAAGATTTCAAAAAAATTGTAGACTTATTGTATAATTCAAATGTTAAAAATAAATTCTCAAAATAGATGAAAAAAGGTAAACAGGTAACGACTTGTGATGACTGTTTTTATCAACTACTGTAAATATTTCATGTGCTGAAAAGCTGAAATAAAAGTGAAATTAAAGCTTTGACAAAGATAGAGGCAAACTACTAAGAGGATGAGAAATATGAAAAAAGAGTAGCTAGTTTGAGGGACTATAGAATCCTGTAAAATGAAAAACACATGAAACCAGGTACGCGAACGCGCCCTCGATAATGACAGAAAATTGCTCGCTTCCAGCTTACACAGCTAGCTTACCCGGCACTTAATTCAATTCAATTGCGATACAGTTCAATAATTCGATTAATTAAAAAATATCGCAGCGTCGCTCAGCGTGTTCCAATGAAAATGGGATTTCAAACGTCCCGCCGACATGCAACAAACCGGGAAAAAGCAACCGGAAATACGCCCTCGTGGCTCTAGAGAGAACCACTGACACTGACACCGGGTACTGTGTGATCCAAATTAATTGATACCGAGTAACGTACATGCTACTCGATACTCCCGCATCATCTGTGATTACTTAATTATGAGCTGTAAGTGGCTAAGAGACCCTTCTCGAAAAAAGAGCTCTGATCTGCTTTGGCCATTCGTGAATTTTTTTTTCAAACAAATAACATGTTGCAAACTTGATCCCAAAGGGTTGCAAGATGCACTCTACTCTATAAAAACCCCAATATTCGAGTGTAATAGACAAATCACAATTTCGTAAAGTGTTTTGTCCCGATTCGAAAAGCAATGAAAAGAAAACGAAAATTTATACTTTTATTAGGATCTTGCAAATAATGAGAATAATTGAAATTAAAGCAAATTAATTTCTACTTCTGTTTGTCTTTTTATTTCTGTTTTTCTACTTATAAATTGAAGCAACAATAGAAACGGCCGAAATATCGGCTAAAGTGAAATTTTAAGTTTTCTTCTTTGTACCAACATTCAGGATATTACAATTCGCTGGGGTATCGGGATGATAATAATAACGCGTTAATTAAAGCCGTTGATTTATGCGCCTTTCATATTATAATTACCCACCGAACTCGACTCAACTTCAAGCGAGCAAACCCGAGAGTCTGGAGACAATCTTTCGCTCACTGGAAGGGTAATGAGAATAAATTAATTAATCAAGGCGCAATTAATACCAACTGTAAACCCCACGCTACATCAAACACTTTTAAATTACATGGATTTTATTCTAGCGAGTTTATATACATTATGCGATTTAGTATACTAGATAAACGTCAAGACAAACACGATCGAGACCATGCGTGTCTGAATAACATTTATTATATTTCATTTTCAGTAAAATAATAGTCCATAAAAATTTATTAATTAGTCAATAATTGTTAAATTTATTAATATTTGGTGTCTCAATTAGTTTTTAGTAACATTTCTAGTGATTGGTGTATCACACTGGTTAATATTTAGTGGATAGTTAAACATGATTAATATTTATCGAAAAATTGTTATTGTGATTTCTATCTACATTTATTTCTTTTTTTATAAAAATAAAGTTTGCGAATTATCTTCTTTGTTCTGATATTGAAGAACTATATTCCTGACGTAAAGTAAAATATAGTATATAATACAAAAATGTACACGCGTAATTAATGAATTTTCGGACTGATTAAGATTTGATTTTTTTTTTGATAATAATAAAAAGAATAATGAGAGAATTAGGTTCATGACTGCTTTGAAACCGAGAGGTTAATGGCGCGTTGTTGCGCGTATTTCTGCGGTTTGTTCGTTTCCTCGCAGTTGGCAATAAACTAAGATAAATGAATGTCGCTAGGTCAACTCACTGTTCACTCGTCGTTCGTTTAGCATTAAGCTGCATTAAAGGACATAAGAATGTAGGAAACACTGCGCGAAAGTGTTCGATTGGTCACAGAAGTTTCCACTTAAAACTAAATTCTTGTGAAATAAAATTTTAGTGGCAAAATAAGATTTATATAATTTTAAGAAACCATTAAAAGTAAAACGAATAGCATAAAAGCTTCTTGAATATCATTTGACTTTTTCAAAATATGATTGAAGTTGTCATATTTTAGGAAACCTCTTGAAGGGTTAGCAACCTTTGCAACAAAATCCACTAGGGCGTCTCAAATTGAGGCAGAAGAGGCTCAGCTCGTAAAGCACAGGAAGATGCATGCCGGGATATTAAGGCCATTATCGCCGTTGCATATTCATGCTGTATTATAATGAAAATACAGTTTATTACCGAAGATTAACAGCTTCTTACGACGACGTGCAGTTGCCACCGTTCAGGCCTTCTCTTCTTCCTGCCATCCCCACCCACCCACCCGCCCCCTCCCCCCTACTCGGTTTTCTTCGAGAATTGTGGCCGGCCTTTTGAGGGGGAGCAGTTTCGCTTTGAAAATCTGCCACTGCTCTTGGCAGTGAACGAGAGCACAATAATACTCACTTTACGACGAACTGAACGTCACAAACGTGAAATACGAGATGAATCATAAAAATTACATTAAATTCGACGCAGAGTGCGATTATGCTTTTATGAAATGTGATTTAAATGTCTTCATTAACCAGATATTAAAAAGATGTGTCTTCCTTTGCCACGAAGAGAAATCCCTATTAATATGAAATAAAGCATGAGAGATCAGTAGAGATAGAAAGTATTGGTCAGACATGAATTACGGGAGGGTCAGTACTCAATTCAGTAGTATAAGCCTATATTTAATTTTCAATTATTCCCAGTTATAAATAATTCAAAAGGCCTGGGATAAATTTTAATTTGCAAATATTCACTTTGGTGATTTTAATGAAAAGGTCTCATTGAATATTTGAAATATTCGCTTGGGTAATGGGGATTTTTTTTTTTTTGGTAATTTAAAGTTGATTATATATGTACTGAATAATATACAGTTGTCTGGACAATTATACATACATTATGAGAGACTTCCTCTGGAAATTAATACATAATAATAATTATTGACAAATTACAAAGTCAAATCATATTGAAAAATGTCTGTCGAATTTGACTAAAATAATCCTCATATATACAAATGCATAGAAGAATGCATCACTTTTGAATCTTTCTAGAAATTGAATTTTCATTCACCCATAAAATGCATAATTCGTCACTTAAGTAAGTTGAGAGAAACTACGTAAAGCCGTAGTAAGCTACAATATTAAAGCTGGCGAAAGCAGAAATCGCTTATTTACAACGGGAACGGTGTAATATGCTCGCCAGAGGCCATATTTAGTTTACGGCGTCAGGATATAATGTCTTTTTAGGTACGTTAATTAACAGTATTCATTTTGCACAAAGGTTTCTAATTACGCACTGTATGGAGCCATAGACTTAGTACCACGCTTGGCAGTGAAAATGATGTCCCCTAGCCGCGCTTTCGAAGAATCGAAACTGACGAATGATCCCAAAATCGTTTCGTGAAAATTTTAAATCGATCAATTCAGAGAGTTCACAAATATTATTTGATTCAGTGCAATCAGAATTTGAATCTGGAAGTGCGCATGAGACTAGTTTGTGACGTCTTTTTGTTGTGAGGACATAGCCAATAGTTGTCCACCCAACTCAGTTAGCAGTCGCATTAATTAATTATAATTAAGTTTTAGTTGACGTAGCCGTGGAGGAGTAAGGCAGTAAGCAAGGCAGGTACCTACGCGACTGGCATTTTGAGCATTACCGATATTATGCAGATTTCGTACAACTCCTCCTTCTCTTCTCTTCTTGTACTACCCCTTTACCCCTAAAGTCTGTCGCTCCACCAACCACCCTTTCCTTCACCTATAGCCACGTACCACTTTTGCCAAGCGAGTCGGAGAATGAATTATTTACTTATTTACGGCACATAAACACGATTTGGCGACTATATACAGTGACACAGAAATAGATTATACGGTTCTCTGAGCGAGTTCGGGAGGAGAGAATAAGAAAAGAGGTAATAATGAAAGTTTTGTCGCCACTTCTTAATCGGGTTTTTTGTGCGGGATAAAAGATTACGGATGAGGACAAAAACAGCGCAGGAAACTGATAATGATAAAGGTAAGATGAGGATCATCTTATTTATTATGTATCCCTGCTGGAAGAAAAAAGATAAGAAGAGATAGAACTTCCCTTTCTTCCATTTTGGAAGACCAGTTCCTTCAATAATTTCTTCAGCTTCGAGTTACATACATTGAAAACTGTATTGCTTCAAATTGTAATTCTATCTCTGAGCATCGAGTATGAATGGGTAGCAGATGATCTGAATCGATTATTTATCTGGCGACATTGAATACTAATTTATTCGTCAAAGTCAACGATTCTGCATGGGATTCGAAAGCTCACCAGGTTGTCGCCATCTCAATGGCCCCACAGTGAACATCCTCACGAACGAGAGTCTCTTTAGCATCCACTAAGTAGGTTTGTCGAATTGGTGCTTGTAAGGCTTTCGCACGAGACGGTTCATTACGAGGATGTCGTTCCTAGCGGACCCTAATTAATTCCGTGAAATGTGTTTTCTGTAACGCACCTGAAATTTTAACTCGCTATCCATTGGCAAGCTGCACCTACTCTTTTCTGAATGATAAAAAAGAGCATCGCTCATTCCCTTAAAAGGTACTCTAAAAACCATTCAGAAATTCCGCTTTATCCAGATTATAATAGGGGTTGATTTTTATTTCATAAATAAATACAAATAAATGCGAAGACTTTTTAACGGAAAAGGGGACGTTCTTTAAGAAATCAACCCACTCTAAATCGTTAGACGCTTTTAATCTCAATAGAGTTCATCCAAATGCTTAATATTACATTCATACATTTTTTATTTCAATAGAAAAATATATATGCATTTATTAATCTTCCAATCGCTCAAATATTCCAACAAAGAACACCGTGAATATAAAATACTAATACGCTTCAAAACGCATATTAATTTGTGGTTACATTCTGCTTTAATCAATCAAGTGTTGCTAATTTATTACACTGAAGTTTGCGACGTTTTTGATAAACGAAAGTAAAAAAATCATTTATCATAAATATTATAAACTTCAGTATAATTGCTAATTTAAAGAAATTCTGATTTTGACCATCAAAAAGAAATCTATTGTTAGGCACAATAACATCATAAATCAAAATAATTATTTTGTTTATGCCGTTATGCAATTGGCCTCGCGAGTAGTCGTGGACAACATCATTTGGTCGGTGCAGTTTGTCATTATAACAAATTAGTTTTTTTCTCATGTGTACATATATGCGATGTACAAATACAAATAAATTCTCGGACTGTTAAACGCAGGCGCATCGTAAAAAAAGAGATGAAACAGAAAAAGCCGATTAAAAAGAAAAGAAAAAAAAAGAAGAAAAAGGATTGCGGCACCGAACAGGGGAAAAATGTTTCTGGCATAGGATATAATGGGTGCATCGCACAGGAATATAATGAGATTTTACAGTGCAATTCACATAAAGCATTGGAAACAACGAATAAAGTGGAGGGAGGGTGTAACGGGTGGGGGATCCGAGCGATAAAAAAGGCTGCGCCTAAACACATTATTTCTGCCCCGCACCCCCGCTTGGAGCCCCTTTATCCTCCACCCCATTCCAACTGTCTCTCTCCTTTCCACTTCGATCCACCCTATGTTTCACCCCTTTTCTACCCCTTCAAAACCCCAAACCCCACCTCATTCCAGGATCTCCACATTCACCCACCACGCAGTTTAAAATGCAACGTAAATTATAACCTCCCTTTTTATCTGAATGCGCATTAATTAATCGCTTGATTAAAAGAGAGTCGCCCGTATTTTTGTGAAAGCACGTTTTACTCAGTCACGCTTCGATAGGCTTGAATAATCGATTTCTTTTTACGTTGATTTTCAATTTATGTTACTGAATTTTAATTTCTATGTTTTTTTGATCAAATCATCGTAGGATATACTTTGATGTGAAATTGTTTTTTTTTTAGATACATTTGTATGATGCTTTAATGAGTTCACGGGGTGTACTGATAATAAAGCAGCTTTCGTGTTGGTAGATTTTACTACATGGTCGAAATTTCAATAATATGATTCGTAGGTTTGAAATAAACAGGAAATATGATAAAAAAAAATATTTAAAAATTGTACTTTAGTTTTGGTTTTACTTTGGAAATGGATTTGGCAATCTAATTTTTATTGAAAGTGATGGCAGGTATAGATGCAAAAAAAATTTTCGACGGACTGATTCATCAATCTGTGTTCATAGGTGATAAAGAAACAAAGAGATCGATCGAAAGGTAAACCACGCGAATTCCTTTGTTCGGGGCTATCATTCTTTTCGCCTGATCTTCCATAATTCCGACATATTTTCGATGAAATGGGGTCCCGTGAGAGTGTCTCTGTTTGCGTTTGTCGTTTGTGAACGACGGGGGTGATATTCAGGCGCATGGAAGAGTTAAGAGCGAAAAAAAAAATTATTGGCGGCACGAAATTTGTCGAATGCGCTCGCGATCCGGAGCTATTAGTCTGTCGATAATGATCAAAAAATGTGCTAAACAAAAGATTGCACGGATGGCGAGAGCCAACTTTTTTCGTGGGTCAGCGAGGCAGACTGAGGCTTTGCTGAAAGCTTTGACTGCCCTCTTCGCATTTGTGGCGTCCAAACCTACGGCGCTATATTTAAAAATTGGCGCGCTCTCCTGGAAACTTTCTACAAAGAGAGGGCCAGCCGGTTACATCGGGTTTATTAAAATCCGGTGCTTGGGCAGCCGCACGTAACGATAGATAGGGCTTCACTATTTCGAGCCCGAATCTCCCCCAGGGAAAGTTACCAAATTTACAATTTCAACGAATTTTCATTTTTGAAAACTAAAGCAGGATCTAACGGAGAATACAGAGTTGTTAACTTTTCTATGCAAAAAAAATTAGAGATATTTCTCTATTTAACTAAAAATAATCGTTTGTGCTCTTTTGTTTCTCGTTATTTCTTTTATGTGTTCCTCACAGTAATGAAAATTTTAAATTTACTCAATTTTGATTCCAGAAATTTAGCTCTAAAGTTTACCTATTTTGTTTTTTTTAATCAGATGATAAAAGCAAATGATAAATAATGGTACCACATACTGTCTGCTTTATTTTAATTATTGTTTTGTACTCTTTGTGTACCTAATTAATTTGAAAATATTAAGTTAAACAATAATGAATAATACTGCAACATACAAAGTAATTAATCACTTTTATCACGAATTATAACTCTTCTCTTTCAAAATTATCGAATCCTGTATTGTGAAGAGTAGCGCACAAAAAATGATCTTTTATCTCGACAATTTTAAACATCTAGGTATCAAAGAAAATGATCAATTTTCAGAAATATTTATAAAGGAACTTTTGCACCACATATTTGAAATAATAATGACGTAAACAATTTTAATAATTAAAATGTGGATCCTATTTGTTATTACGTAATACAGAGCCGCCATTAATTTGCAAGGATGATCGCAACAAAAATGGCATAATCATTCCCGCACACATTTTTAAGGTGCGTAATAATGATGATATATTTTTATTTTTCAATAAAGGCTCGAATGTGAATACCCTCGTCACGGAAATTCGTTTAATCAAACAAAAATATGTGTAAAAAATAAACGCATCTACCGTGTATTGACAGAAGTTTTTATATAACCAAAACCAGTCAATATAGGAAGCCTTGGATATATGATAACGGCTTCTCTATGTGAGAGTTAGAGGGGAGAACGAGCCAGATTCATTATTTTTAATTAAACGAAACAATAAAACGCTTATTAATTGATTAATTAAACATGACGCACGCATTACTATGTGAAAGAGTCTCTGTCCTCTTGTTGCACCCAGGCGTTCCTCAGTTTCAATATTGTATATTTTTTTCAAATATTGAATTAATATTCAAATAAAAACAATTAAATTACTAATTATATATTACTAGGGCAACAGTACAAAGGCACTAATACCGATAAGGAACCGTACGTCTAGTAAACGGTTGAATTATTAAATTATATAATTTACCATACACTCCATATCTACAACACGAACCTTTAACCAAAATTGCAAATCAAATTAAATCAAATCCGATCGTCTACTAAAAAAAATTACGTTGAATTAATTCTGAATGAATAGCTCTAAGAATTTAATATTTTTAAATTGAGTTCTTTATTAGCGTTTGACATTAATAATGTCTACTCTTTCATGAAAATAATTACGCAGAGAGCAACGTAACTATACTTTATTAAGTCAACAATTTTTACTCGCATTCATTAAGCAAGCCGTGGAACGGCAAACAATACAATTATTCAGGGATGCAAAATCGTAATTTTAGTTGTAAAATATAATTTCGTCATGCAGAGGCAAGATTCCTTTTTTACAAAAACAAGTCCACGAAATAGAGAAGTCTTTGCGGTGCGAACGCTTGCACGTTAGTACGAACTGCCTTTGTCTTGCAAAAAAAACCCGTGGATATACATATATAAAACCACGGGTCTAGGCCACGGGCATTGTTTCACTCCTCGTATAATTACTGCGTGAGTCACGTTTTAAAGTTAAATTCCACCTAAATAAAGCTTAATGTTATTATATCGTGACACGGCGCATCGCCATCGAGGCAGTTCGACCCATTACACTTTGGGCTTGCAGTTTCAAATGTCGTCTACTTTCTTCATTATATCACAATAATTTATATTTTATGATATAATACAATGTAATTTCCACGTTTTTATCCAAGGAAAGCGAATTTTTCAATTTTTCATAATATTTCGTCGATCTAGTTATTTATAATTGGTTTTTAAACTCATTAATTTTCCAGAGAAATTTAATTAAAACATTCATTATTATCCCCAATGCTGTTTCATTATATACTTTATAATTAATTACACAGATTACTGATCAATCTGTTTACCTCTTTTAATCTTTTAACGTTTTGCTTCCTCATAGAGGAAGCTTTGAAGGTTTTTTTGAATACATTTCAAGGGAAGTATATTTAATATGATGTCCTAAAAAATTGTATGGATGAATTGAATTTCTTACAAGGGATTAACAAAATAATTAATCTTACAAGTTTTATGTACTTTTCTGATTTTAGTGAAATTGATTTTTTTGAGCACAAAGTTAATACAACTTCACAGCTAGTTGTTTCTTTTTGTAAATAATTGTAATTTTTATATCATTTTTGTGTGTTTATGTAACACTTATTTACAAAATTAATTTGAGTTCGATCAAATGAATATATTTTAATGATGAATTTTCCACATACCATTTTTTTTAATCCCTCTTGTAAATTCCATTTAACGACAGGACAGAAATCTTACCTGAAACAGAAAGATGAAAATAAATTAGTTTGTAAAATATAAAAAAACACAATCTTTACAAAATGAAATATTGCGATCATTAATGTTCAGATTTACTTCAATCGAAGAACGAAACAGCTAGTCCTAAAAAATTGGTTACTTCACCTAGATCACCTTTGGAATTCGTGTCAGAGACACGTATCGTCCACTTTTTCAGACACGAAATGGGGATGTTCTATGGCAGAAATAAAATCGCTTTCCATTTGCAACTGTGAACCGAACGTAGAGAATTTTATGGATACAGTGGGCTAATTGACCGGACGCTGAAATGAGTGCACAAAAATTTTTCGCGAAAAATTCCACAACGCTTCGTTGATTCATCTAGGTCGACGGAATGGGTGCGAGTAAATTTGTTTAGTGGAAACGCGAGTGGTACCACTGCCGGCAGTGGCACGTGCATTAACGTGGTACATCAATGATAGCCATTCTCAATATCCATAATTATTATCACCGTCAGACTAGCTGTTGTCGCTTCATCCCCTACATTTTTAAACCCCCTTCCGCGAAAAAAACTACGTTTCTGTCGAAACTAAATAACAATTTTCATTTCCAAATCAAATGGAATTACTTTCATTGAGCTTTTCAACTGAAGTTTGTGCAATACTTTGAAAAATCTGAATTAGTGAATTGTGATTAACGAAAACATAAATATTCAGATAGACTCTAATTCATGAATATTTTAGTGATTCTATCACAAGAAAGAGGCTATAAATTATCATAAGCATAAATGATTAAAATGAAAATTTAACTTAAATCTTAAAACATAACTTATAACATTAAATTTCCAATGAAAAAGTAAATGAAATGATATCAATGAAACAAACCTGCAAATATCTTTAAAAACTGTAGCAAATATGGGATGCACATTTTTCTTTTACAGTCGGTTGATTAGTGCCATAAAACCGCAAGCCTGTCGTTTTTAAAACTTTTTACAGCCACATAAAATATTCTTGGCACAAGAGTAGGTAAAAAAGTTTTACAAAAAAAATGGTAACACGGCCTATAGGTGGTCATAACGAGTTGACGAAATGGGATTTCGGAAAACGAGGTCCTGATACTTTTTGCCAGCTTACGGTAAAAATGACTGCGACCGTAAAATCAGTCGTTATCCCAGTACTTTCATCCCTTTCCAACCCACAACCCTTTGGTTCTGATATGCAAATCGCGAATAACGCATCGACGATTATAGCGACGCTTGCGCTGATGTAAAAAATTTTCGAAGCTGAAAACGTTTGTAAAAATCCAGACCTGCCAATCGAGTGAATTGTATCCGTTCGCGAACAATACTGCCTGAACGTTGCGTTGTTCCCGCGGTCGTGTAGAACCGCCGCATTTTCATTCGAATTGGGTGCATTGTTGCATTTTTCAAATTGTATTTCTACGACTTTTCACGTATTTACGTGTCAGAATCGAGGGGAAGAGAAGAGCTTTCAAACGATTTGAAGATGAATTTCTGAAATATGCAATGGAATATTGTTAAAAATTTGTAACAACTAAAGTAATTTTAGTTCAGGACAAATTCCTGGACTATGGATGTGGTTTAACAGTGTGGCCACAAAATTCAATTTTTCAATTTCCCTGACATTTCGAAATCCTTGGATACTTTCTAAAATTTATTAAATAAAGTATAAAATCTATTTTCCCTGACATCTACTAGCATTTCCCTGACGTTTCCCTGACTTCCCTGACATGTGGCCACCCTGTTTAAACTACTTTTGCGGGTAAAATGGGTAAGAAATTTAAAAAATAGATTACTTTACCAGTAAAGAAAAAGTAAGAGAGATGAGATGAAAAAAGGAGGAAGCTCTTACACCCCATTTTGATCTTTACCGAGAATATAAAGCCCAGAAGTTGTTTAAAGAAAAAATCAGCATATTCGCATAAAGGCTGCAAACTTTAGGGAACGGTGGTCAGTAACTCGATGCAGATTTCGGTAATTTTGGTCTCGCTCGACGTCCATCGCGGTATTACACGAACTTGTGTGTTAGGTCGAGAGACGTACGGGGTTTGGTCTGCAGCGGACTTTACTCGACGATGGCGGTGCTACCGCTTGCTGAGTTGGTAGCCCTGCCAGCCAGCCAGCCAGCCTGCCTGCCACCACCTCATTTGAATTTCTAATTAGGAAACCTCCATGCAATTATTGGATTAATGTAAATTACGAGAGCTGGCTCGGTCTCCGCCACCGCCGCACAAGGGTAGAACTTCTCTGTCTCTCTCTGCCTAACTATATATATTTCTCTTTCTCTCTCTACTTCAAAATTTCTCTCTCTCTCTCCCTCTTTCTGCCTCTCACCATGGTCTGGGGTTGGGGATAATTAAAATCCGTTGATTAATATGTAAATTTAATAAGATTACTGTTCTAGGAATGCCCGATGCAGACAAGCGAAGCGAAGCCTGCTATCCGCGAACAGCGAGATCCTCTTTTTTTTCTCTTGCTCTTGATTGTATCGCTGGATCAAGGTGGCACTGTAAGGTGCTATCTCTTCTTCGATGGTCAGATATCCTTTTTATAAATTTTGTAGTCATCATTAAAGTGGTTCACGTTTAGAGAACGTGATTATGTATTTGATTTGATAGATGAATTTGAAAGGCTCGAAGATAATTAGTAAAACGTGAGTTAGCAGCCTTTTTGTATCAAAAAGACACACCTGCTTAAAAGTGACCCTCGTTTCATGGTCTCATCGCAGTTAGTTTATTTGAATTACTAATTCTTCATGGCTTTTTGTTAAATCAACCGATTCTCCTTTGCAGAGAAAGAATACTATGGAGTAATAAGTATATATAAGCAAACTGATTTCAATATGTTTACTAGTAACTGTAACTCTAATTAAAAGTCCAGTCAAATAACTAGTGATAAAATTAGGCCACTGGCTTTTAATTTTAAAGTCGAAAAATTACTGATATTAATTTTCAAACCATTAATATTATGAATGATTATTATAATTTCTTGAAAATTTTTTTAAATTACAGTATTTAACGCTGATAAGGTTGCACCTTCTGTAATTAATTAAGATTTTCCAATTACTTGAAAGTATATAATTATGAATTTCTAAACGAACTTTAACTAACTTATTGAGATAAAATTTAAGTATAAATTAATCTAATCTACCTGCTTTCATTATTTTTTTTTTCTTCTGTTAAATGCTCAACATATAATTTATGAAAGTTCTGTTGATATACCTTTATAAGGTTGTCCTTGATTTTTAATGATTTATACACACATATATCAAAACTTTAAAATCTACATATTTCGTAGCCTTAGATTCAAAAAGTTTAACTGCTATTACGGAATTGGTTGTTTGAGTTGCACTAGTTTAATCCCTATTTGTCCTCTTGTGCAAACTCGATCTCCGACTTATCCTAAATTGTTTCGGAAATATTCTCTAAAATTGTTGGGTCGCTAATTTCTGCAAACTTTTCAGAATTTTTCCAAAAAATTCGGTGGAGAAAATTCTCAATATTTAGTAGGCATTTTTTAATTCACAAAGATTTAGAGGATATTCTCTAATTTTTCCAATAAATTACCAAAAAATGTAGACTAATCATCCTTAAAATCTTAAAAAAAATTATAGCAAATATTCCAAGAGATTATTAATAAAAAACAATTTTTTTTTCCTTTGAGTAGATACTTCCAATTCAAATGAAAAAATGATAGTGACATCAATTGGCCCGATTCGACGATAATTAAAATGTAAATTTTTTTATAGAAGGGAGAAAAAATCGGAGGTCCTTGAATGTACATGAAGTTTCGAAGTTACAAAAGCAATTTAGGTGCAATATGACGTTGTCCATTGGTACGTCTCGTTGCGTGTAGTGCGGTCCTTTTGTTGTCCCTAGAGACATCCCTCGACAACCCTAACACGTCCCTAATACGGTTGCAGACTTGCCCACCCTCTATAGGTGTATCATAGGGATTCTACTGCAAGCTATTCCTGATAGTCTCGTAGTGGAACGATTAGCGCAGGTGTCAACCTGCTAAACATGACATAGCTGGGATCAAGTCGATAGTCTCGATAGTTGATGGACTATCCAAGTGTCCACCCCGGACTCTATCATATATTATATAATATTCTAACATATGTAATTATCACTCAGTAATGCAATGAAAAATTACTTTGATGTAACTAGACTATAATTATAATGTTATTAACCCAAATATTCATTAGTTCATCATAACTAATGATTGATTGTCTTTACCGAATTAGTGATGACGCATGACCTTCTAATGACTATTATTAAAAATTATCTTTTATTTCACTCAACCATTCTTTCTCCTTATGTAGAAATTATTCTTGAATGTTTACATTGTCTCCAAATGTTCTTTGCCTTAATTAATTTTGTTCATTATTATATTTTTGGGATGACTACGAATTACGCCTCAAACAATTATTTCAATGGACACGGAATTTTCAATTTAACCTTTTGTTTCAGAAAAAGATATTTAAACACAAAAATGTATAATGGAAGAAGAGCAAAGGTGTGTGGTTTAAATTGACTTTCAAACTGGTGATAATTTCTTCTTGCAGTTTAAAAGTAACTTTTCAGTCTGCACCTCGTTAAAATAAAAGTGGTGGGATCGTGATCATGACGGCGCCTCGCGTAACAGCAGAGTCCGAACTTTCACGTAATTATTACACCCAGATTTGCTATAACCTTATAACCCTTGATTATGGCCATTATACATACTGTCGGGTAAATATAAGAAGGTAGGGCGCTCGCAGTTAGAATTAGTGAGCCAGGATCGGCCTAGAACCAACTTGGATATCGCTGATTGCGGAATCAGAATTTATATGGATCCTCGCACGCAAGCCAGTGCCCGTGGTTCTCAACCGATTACCTTGTACGATATCAAAAAAAAAAAAAAAAAAACACTCATCAAATTTATCCAATTCGAACCACAGAATCTTCAAACATTTGTTTAATCAATTAAAGAAGCAGAGAAAGAAAGAAATTCAATAAAATTAATTTACCTAGTGTTAACATATAATATACTACTAGGTTCTAAATAATATTTGGTTACCATCAAGAGATTTGACACCTCCCCTATAGTTCAAATATGGATGTGAAAGAGCCATGATCAAACTGGATGTTTCACGTCGCGAGATGGTAATGAATTGAAGAATAAGATATTTAAACATTATTATTGCAAAATCGAAAACTCATGGGTAATTTTCAATTTCATAGAGGTTGAATCAATGTCAGCTACGTATCTGAGAGGTTGTCGTGGAATTTTCTTGAAATTCCGAAATCCGTGCGATCTGTTCGATTCACTTATGCATATGTAAGAGCCGTGTCTGGCACTCGATTTGATGAAATTTCCAACATTAATTGTATCACAATGGTAATTGAATCTGTAGAGCGCCGTCTATTTGAACAATAGTTGGTTATATTATGTAGATTTCCGTCGTAGCCTTCGCAATCCTCCCCTTCTTCCTTCCCGTCAACCCCCATCTACAATTTCACTGATGCTTACCACAGAGGCAGGGCTTCGGCTGTTTAAACACGGACGATATCAGAACTACCAGAACTAACGTACGGAGTTTCTCAGGTTAGGTATCTCGACTACGGTCTCCATTATCATAATTGTACGTGTTATACCTTCGACCAAACTCCACTGACCCCTCACAATCGCCAGGTCTGCTCGGAACTTGGATTTAAGAGTTTGAATCACTCTACTAAGTTTCAGAACGAGAAACTTACAGTTGATTTCACGAGGTAAAACAATATCCTGCTCTTGAGTTTTGATTGGACTTAGTAACAATTTATTTCTTGCATCGGCTCTCTAATTTCAATTTTACATTTACAATTAATTACTTTGGCTTCATTCTCTCCCTTTTACTTCTCTTTTTATCAATTTTTCTCGAAAAATAATACTTTTAGAGGGAAAATGTATGAAATAAAAAATACATTCTTTCAAACTACAACTTTTGTTGAAAACTTTTTTTTTCTCAGACTGTTTTCGAAATAAGAGGGAGTACAAACTATATTTCGTATGAAACTTCTAATTCTATTTCAATTAACTAAAAAAAAATGATAATCTTTATAAGCGAATCTTTATTTTCGTTATAACAATTAAAGCATTCAAAAACGATTAAATTACGGACCAAACACACGAGAGAAAAGCGGATAAATAAAATTCATAACGAGGAAAGTTTGAAGAGAGCCTCGACCTTGATCCAACAAAAATAGGGCGCATGATATAAAGTTAGAGTTTGGTGGTCGTAAAGAGAATCGCGGGGTACCCCTTCCTCTCTCCTTTAAAAATAATCGATTGAATAATTATCGTGATGTAACTGCTAATGCCGTGAAAATCAGCATCTACGAGCTGATGGTCGACGTAGGAAGCTGAAGCCAGGTTAGGCGTTCAGAGTAGCGTGTGATAATTATATTAGCAACTAATGGATATAGTTAATTGCTAATTATGAGGCCTGCCGAATGATCGATAGTACCGAGGTAACGTGGCGCAATTGCTCGATGGATACGCTTTCAGGCCATAGAGGGGTGGAAAGGCGACGAGGGGATTACCAAGAGTGTCATTCTGGCATCCCCCTCCTCTGTTATCCTAGCCCTTTCCATCCCGGATTAGGGCTTAGTAATTAGCAATTGGCGGTTAGAAATTACTCTAGCAGAAGCTATCGATTTTCCCAATGCTCTCGTTTGTAGAACATCTAAATTTCATCTCGATGATTCACAACATGAAAACAGTCTAAAAAAAATTAATCTCTTTTTTTTGCAAAGTTTATCAAGAATTATTTGTTAGTGAATGAATGCCAAAGAAAGCTTTAGATAATCCTTGTTTTATTTTGAAAACAAAAGAGGATTGAAGAATTTCCTCTTTCAGTCCATTTGGTATGAAATAATAAATTTAAATTTCAACTAATATATCCGATCTTGCTTTTCACGTACAATTATTTATTATCAAATGTATCGCCTATCGCATTATAGCCAACAACGTACTAAGCGAGTTTAGTTTGACGTATACAAACTGCATATTAAAAGATAAAGTCACTTGCCACTAACTAACGAAGACATCAAAGAGCGCAAGTACTGCGAACGCTGTTGAAAGAGGCTTTATTAGATCGCCTATGTAACCTCGACGATGGTGTAAAATTTGACAAAGTGCTCTGGCAACATTCCCTGTCTTGCCATGCTTTTGCTTTCAGTACCGACGAAGCAGTGCAACGGCGAAAACAGGAAGAAGAAGCAGGGAGGAAAAGCTGCGAAGGGTTCTTACGTTGAAGACTTTGAGCTGAAGGTCGCCAAAAATCAAAGGGATGGAGATTAGTTAATACAATTTTACCCTCCAGCATATATGAGGGTTCAATTTTAGCGAGTGACATAAAGGTCTTGCCTTTATCATGTCAAATAAGAGAAAATTATGAAATTCATACGACAGGGTAGCAGCAAAATTTCATTTTCAAAATAAGACAGTTGTTGTAGAATCACAGAAAAAAAGTCTAGTTTTTGTTACAGCTTTTTTTTTGGTACACTTTAATCTAAGTCCCTCTTTAGACTTATCGCTAGATTTAAACTCATCTTTAGTCTTAAAATAGGACTTTACGGTCTTGTTTTAAGACAAGGAAGGCTTAAATTTAGTATTAAGTCTAAAAAAAGGACTTAAACTGTAACAAAAACTAGATTCTTCTTTTTCTATGTTTTAGGCAAATTTTTAATTCTACAATTCTAGTTGCTCAAGTCCAAAAATGTATTTTTTTTCCCCGAAATATAATACGTTTCCATAATCCATGTAATGTGCAGTCTCATCTTCTGAGAAGCGTATATAGTATTCACGCCGGCCGGTTTTCATGCAGTCCTTGAGTTACGTAATCCCGAAGCCAAGTAGGATCATTAGCGAATGCCTTGGTGTTAATGAGCGTAATTCCAGATATTCCAACGATACTGTACAATGTCCATGAGCCATGGTCGAGGAACGATGATCCCACCTACTTCGTTCAGCAGCTGAGAGTCCACGTGTCCAAGCTACTATAGTAGTCGCATAAATTCGCAATAATACCTATATCCATTCAAGATTATGAGCACCAAATCATACAGGTGAAAATGATATATGCCAGAAGTTTTGAACGTTCAAGTAAACGACATTTTAGTATTTAACTATTTTAATATTTAATTATTTTAGTATCACATTGTGAATAAAAATAAGCAAGAGAATATATTATACATCTTTGATTTAAATCGCTTAGCGGTACTTATTCCGACGAATATATCAAATCTGCAGTGTTGAAGAGATTTCGAGAAGAGATCACTCATTTTGCAATGAGGAGTATCGTTGATATAGTCATTTCAAAGCGCATAAGTTTCTCATATTAAATCCATCTAGGGAGTGAGATTGGCCGGATTTAACGACGCAATAATAATAATTTATTCCCCTCGGACGAGTCAGCAAGTGGATCTCTCTAACGTGTGTCGAGTGGTCGGTCACACTGATGGCTTCTGGGAAGTCTTCACGGTGGCTGGCTCGCTTGGCAGCTACACATATATCGAGGAAAACGTCAGCGCATAATTACCGTAACGATCATAATGACCAAAGCGGCAATGTAATGCGTCTAGCATCTTCTGCCTTTGAATTTGCCAGAAATCATTTTCAAATCCCTTTAGCTCATACCAATCGCTATTCATATGCAAGCTAATCCTATCCAAAATTCTCTTTCAATATTCGGAAATTACGCTTCAAAATTTTGTGCTATAACATTTAATAACAGTGAATTAATGTTTAAACCGTTAGGAAATTATTTACTTGTAATTAAGGATTTACTATTCCACTGTTATTATTCTAGTTTTAGAGTTGTGAATATTAATGAATCTATGAATGAGTTTAAATAATGTTCAATGAAAATTAGTGTTGTTCATTGTGTCAGCATATTATAGAAGAGCTAGCAAATAATTAGAGATGGAGATTAAAAAAAGGAAATGAAGATAATTCAATTTTTGAGTATGAATTACATGAATCGAGGACAAATTTTATAAGAAAGTCAAGAGTGAAATGTATCGAATGAAGGTAATTAAAATTCTCTTCAATCGAATAGTAATGGATACATCAGAACATAAAACAGATGTCCGATAATTACACAATGATAGAAGAGAGTGCAATTAAAATGTCAAACTAATTTCAGATAAAGTAAATTACAACTTTTACGAGCTGTAATGTCGATATCATATCAGACCACTCTGCATGACATTAAACAGGATATAATATATAATAATATAATATAATTATTGCTCTCCATTACAA
Organism: Synergus gifuensis; assembly: GCA_904066015.1. Classification (NCBI taxonomy): domain Eukaryota; kingdom Metazoa; phylum Arthropoda; class Insecta; order Hymenoptera; family Cynipidae; genus Synergus; species Synergus gifuensis. Next base: position 151,831 of record CAJFCO010000081.1, read on the forward strand.
TATTGTACAACGTAAAACTTCCTAAAACTCCACTAATCTAGCAACATTTTTGAGGAAATTATTCTCATCACGGTTAATATTAATAAATCACACAAGTACACATTTTTCGGTGACTGGGATTGTGAGTAAGTATCAAACATTTGAGGTGACGATTGGTTGCAGGATATCACAGAAATTGTCGTGAAAGACCATCGATCGCCTGCTGGCAAATAATATGGAAACGCTGGCTAGGCTCTGGTAGGTTAGGTAGGGTGCTTAGGTGTTACAATGATTATTCGAGAGGGACAGCGAAAGGTAATTATGCCCGATAGAATCGGCGGGTGGAAGAGAGACAGACCTATACTTTACGTCGGCGAATAAACAGAGACGAATGTAGTTACGAACCCAACTTACGAGAGAAGGACGCACGATCCCCGTAATTACCTTGAAGTGAGCTGCCTTCGACTTCCAAAGCCGTCGAAACTTCGTAATAAATAGTGTTTCACTGCAATTGGATTTTCCGAAACCTACAAGCTGACGCTTCTAATTACACAATCATCATCTACGCTTAAAATATTTCTCACCCCTCTCATCGTACATTTTATTCTGAAAAAAAACCATTAGAAATTACGTAAAGTACTTATTCCAGCAACCGATGCAACTCTAGGCAACCGAGCTTAGATAATTAATAATAAATATCAATAAATTGTAAGTGCCTCCTTGTAGAAGAGGGGAATATGCGTTAAATTTATATGTGATTAAGAAGATGCCTCAGGATATAAGATTTAATCTACTAATCTATTTCCGTAATAAGGAATCTATAATGAGCTAAAGTATTAGGTGGAATGGTGAGAAATTTCGTGTGGTTAAGATAGACTTCGTGGCAGGATCGAATAGAGGGAGAATGTACTGAAAGAGGGGGCGAAGCGTTCGAGAAGGGGGTTAATTAAGCCGTCCTAATATAACTTCTCCTCGTGAGGCAAGTTATCGAGTATTATTCTGCAAATGTGTCGACCTCAAAGACAATGCCATTCCAGGGAAATTTATTTGTACCGCTCGCCACCAAGCGCACACCCCCTTTCCCTCTCCAACATTCACGAAACAACCCCGACGAAACTTCCGCTACGCGAAACTTAATTAAACCGACCGTGGCATCTCTATCCTTCGCTAAATGCTCTCGCGACCAAATCTTTTTTCCTAACAGCTGCTCTTCTAATCGCCAACAATCGCCAATCAGAAATGAGTTTGCATTTTTAGAGTATCTATCTATTTGAAACTCATTTCAATTTCTGCTTGGTAGGCTTCCAGCAATGAATGCTTGAGGAAGGAATCTTTTCAGTTCCGATCAGAAAGATAGAGAGAGGATCGGCAGGATCGATAATTTTTCAATTCTTGTACTGTCGATCAAAATTGAGTGGAGATCGATAGCAGAGTTTTATCGATCTTCGCTGAATAAAGCTAGTTCACGGAGTAGTGGCGCGTGTGACGCATTAAATCATTGAAATTTATGCGGCCGCATTCTCTCTGTACAGTATCTTTCACTTTTCATTACGGGATCATTTGTCATGTGGCGCGGATCCCTTATCAGTCGGCGATCATAAACAACCGAGCATAAATTCCAACTTTCGCGAATAACCTGACGCAAAGCATCGACCGGCGCCGGCAATTTATTACTTCAAAACGACGAGCATACGTTTACCTGCTGATAAACTTCTCTCTGTCTCCGTTCCATTCAGATAATCATAACAGGTCACAATTTTGACTGAGAGCATTCTATCCTTAAAAGTGTCACCTGTGCGCAACAATGTTGACCATTTTCTCTCGATCTTTTTTTACAGAGTGGCCACAAGATTCAATTTTTTCATTTCCTTGACATTTATACCTGACTTTTCCCTGACTATCAGACAAATTTCCCTGACAGGAAAGTATTAAAAATGTAACAAATTTTTAGAACAAATACTATTGATATTTTTCAAAAATTTCGTATAATATCACTTTAAATCTTTTGAAATTTAAAATCATTTCACAACGCTTAAAATCTCTTAAAATTCATTGAAATTCCTAGAAACATCGTAAAATTCGACGAAATCCCTTCAAATTTGTTAATATTTCATGAAAACCCTTAAATTTTCACTAATTCTTTTAAAATTCCTAAAAATCTATTAAAATTTCCTACAATCCTTCAAAATTCCATAAAATATTTTTAAAATCTCTTGAAATATTTAAAAATTCCACGAAGAACTTTAATACCTCTTAAAATGCGTCAAAATCTCTGAAAATTCTTGAAAACCTCTTGAAATTCCATAAAATTTTACAAAATCTTTTATAAATCATAAAATCTTGTGAGATTCTTTAAAATTTTAATCAATTCTCTTAAAATTACTTTTAAAAAATCAAAATTTCTTCAAATTCTTACAAGTCTGAGTTTCCCTGACATATGGCCACCCTGTTTTAATAATTTAATCGGCACATTAATGAGTTTGTATTATTGCCTTAGAATATTGGATAATTACTTTAGAAAATTTTGCCAGAACATTTTTCAGGAACTCAATTCAGGTATGTAAAATTAACGTTGTAAAATTAACGATGAAGTCTTCGATTGAAACTGCCTATTTATGGGCAATAACCCAGATGGAAAACGGAAAGGCCGTTTTCTACGACAATTTGAGAGATCATAAAGAATACAGAACTCCTTGTAGAACGATGTCATATAATGTTTCGAATGTCGTTTCAGCGACTTATTTTGGATTAAATGATGAAAAGTTCTATAAAGGTTTGTCGACGTTTCTAGGCACTCTTTACATAAATCCTGGTCAATAGCCATTTAAATGTAACAATTTATTGATTCCTGTTATAAAATTTTGATCGAAGGTTCTCAAATGTCAATAATTTAAAATTAAGACCTTCACTAATAATCTCTTGAAATCAATTAAAATGAATTGTTTTTGTGAAGATTTTTTAAGAAAGATGATGCAAAAAGATGAAAAACATGTTACACGTAAAATTTGAGTGCTCAATAGAGCTACTGAAAAAGCATCTGCTATTTGATTATATGAGTACGACTAGATCCAAACGTGATCAGTATGAAAGTGTATATTGATGATAGAGAGTTCGTTTATAGTAAATCGCTGTTCGTATAAACCACGTGCAAAACTTTCCGCGAAGTGTCTACAGAGCACATTGCCAGAGGTTTACGTGGGTTAGAAATTATGCGACGGGAAAGGCAAATCGGAGGGTTGAGGGGTGCAGAGAGCCTCAAAGGAGGGCTGCAACGTCCTGGATACTAGCTCTGGAAACTGCTGATTCGAAATTAACGAAAATTAATTGGCGACCGTCGCGACATTAATTCTCGAGATTAATTCCCCGATGTGCTAATTGATATCGGCGACATGTAAAAGCCCCACGCTTCATTATTTCCGAACGAAATTCTCGCACTTTCCCAATCGATGCATTTTTTACTGGAAACGTGAAAAATTTAAAAGCCAGCTTTCCATGTTGTTTGCAAACGAAGCCAATAATGCTTCCACTAAAGACAGGCGAGAATTTTCCACAAGGATTTTTAAACACTCAAAAATGTAATTATTCGACAGTATTTAATTACATTGTCATTTTTTATTGTCTAAAGCTCTTTGTGATGCAGACAATGGCCTCTATTTTGAAAATAACTTAATTAAATTATTAAAATTATGTAACATTTCAAATTTTCACGTTAATTATTGTAATTTTTCTTTCCTTTTATTGTTTTTTGAGATGACTTTAGGAGGATTGAAGTCGCGTTCCTTGGAGACAGGCGGCGCCTGTGGAAAGCACATTTCCGGGAAACCGCGAAACGGCCTGACAATTAAAGTTTCAAGCTTAACACTGGGCGTTTTACGTCGCCACAAGACAGCGCACGAAACTCATAAAACCTAACATAATTAAACATAAAAATATTCCTGGCCGACCGAGCGACTCGCCAAGCTGTATTGCGAACAGAACGAGGCGAAGTGAATAAAAAGTGCTCTTTATTACAATGAGCTTTAATTAACGCACAGGCGATGACTGCTCGCTGTACTTTCTCAACTTTAATTTATGGTGTCTGAAAATGTTGCATTTTCCAGGGCACGAATCTTTGGATCTTTAGCTTTTGTCCGATTTAAATTAAAAAATTTTTCATAACTGCAGAAAGTCTATATAGTGAAGAACTGATAAACTTACCAAAAATGATCTCTTAATGTAAATATAAATCTGCAGATCATCTTACCTGAAACAAAAAAAAATCACAACATTATTTCCCATCCTTTCAATCAAAGTAAACAAATGCACATAATTGTCCACATTTCATGCTTCCTTACACTTTTTAAATTAAAAATAAAGCAACTATTTTATGATTATAATGAAACACAATATTAGAATATTTACATAACATTAAAAATTGTGGCAGTTACTAATTGTACTTGTTTTTGAAATAAAAATAATGGTAATATATGCAGAGAAGAAATAAATTTAAGAACGAAAAGTGCGGGCTCCATTTCTTTCGATGTTACCTACGGTACATAAAGCGCGCGTTATATGCAACCACTGCGTTTGTTAGAACACACATTTAATTATGCCGCGCATTGTTACTAGAAGAGGATACGCCAGTGCTGCGTGTTTAATTCACACCTGGAGTCCCCTGTGACGGAGCGACTAACTCCGCTTAAATTAAAGCCGGATAATAAAAGTTCCCGCGCATTACGACAGTTTCTCTCTTTTTTTCCTTTCTTTATTATCGCACCCTTTTTTAACAGGCTTCCGGTAACGCGACGACTACTCTACACCTATGAGAAATCACCCTGCTTTACGCGAAAGCGATGTAAAAACAGATTTCCAACTGGCATTTACGAAAACTATTTAACAGACTAAGTATTTACCTCTTTATCAATTAATGTTATTTTCATGTTCAATGTTTCAATGTTTTATTTCATAAAACATTGAAAGCTAAAAATCATTATCAAAGTTTCTAGATGAAAATTTAAAAAAAAAGTAATCTGCTACTTATATACACTAAGAAATACGAAATAAGAATAAATGATTTAATAGGAAGTTTCGTTAATAGCAAAAGAAAAAAAACGAGTGGCAGGAAGAGGAGAGAAAATAGGATGGTTAGATTGAAAAGGCAATTTTTACTTTACAATCGGCTCCGTCTCAAGCTAAGGCCAATTTCGTGAATGTGTCTCATTAACGACACGTGATATGAAAGTCCTAGCATTTCCGTGTGCGTGAGTTATATACAAAAGGTACATACATATATCTGCTCCTGGTGGGGGCCTGATCGTATTAACTGTACACACACTTATAAGTGTACACAAGTACACATCATTGTATTTCGACTGAACACAAGACACCTACATCACCAAATCTCCGCTCTACTGAAATATGATTCACACTTAACAATGTATATTTTGATTACCGTCAAATAAAATATAAAAATTCAATTTACAACTGTAACAATTAAGTTCATAATTAGGACGAAGATTGTGAAAGCAGTAAACGATCAATATTCTTTCTACAATTGTGACCTGATTACAGCATTTATTAAGATCTTGTTTCTCTGCATGATCGTAAGGTTTTGAATGATGTATAACATTATAAATTTAGTGCTACATCTCGGCTGTCTCGACTCTTTTTGATGAAAAAACGACGTATAGAAAAATGAATCTACTTTAGCTTGTTTTATGAAATTAGAAAATTGAAATCTGCCGCCTTCCTCACTTCCTTTTGAAAAGTAACCCCGAAAGAGAGACGAACAGATTTCGCGAGGCACGTACTGAAGCCAGAGACGAGCGAAGCCATCGGTCAACTAGCATTACGGCATTTGCATGTTATTTACTCCCGAGCCACCGAGTACATTTGTTTGGATTATCCCTGAAATAAACCAGCGTTCCTACGTCCACTGCTCTCTCAATGTTGAACCGTGTTGCCGGCCGTTGTTGTATGAAACGGCTCCCAGGAAAGCAGACAAATGGTCTCAGTTTGTCCACTTTATGCTCGTCTACATCATTCGAAGGACTTCGCAATGCTTCCTGGATGCCCCTCTCGAAAAGCACGCTTTTTTATTTACTGTACACAACCTGCAAGGAATGACTAACAGAAAAACTAACAGGAAAACAGTTTCATTTTTAACAATTATTATTGTAATATTATAATATTATAGTATTATATGATGACTAATATCTTTCCGCCTATATCGATATAAAATCATTCCACGATGATAAGCAATCTTATGGTTTTTCTGATCGTTCCAGGACAGGTGAGTAACATTCCGGTACAAAGAGAGAGGATGAAAGATACGCGACTCTACGCGATATTCGTAAATTTATGGCAATTCCGTCAATTAAGTCGAGTGAAGCAGAGTCATAACATAAATATGTAAACGGCGACATACGTCTCCACGAGCGCCATATAAAGCCTCGCTTGTCCATCAATGTCTCCGCAAAACAGAACCAACATCCTCGTAAAATGCACACTACTCGGTAAAATGGCAATGGCCCCCGCTTATCATACTGCAAGCCGCATAATGCTGCATGTTTCAACTCGATGTATCTACGAACATTTATGCTCGCCTTCGAGAAATCGGGACTTAAATCTCCTCGAGAGCATTTATAATGTCGACCAATGATGAATGCCCTAGAAATGTATAATTTCCTACAATTGGAATGTCTTGGGCGAATTGAACTCTAGAACTCTAGAACTCTAGAAACGCCAAAACTCTAAACTGTAGAATTACGTTAAAAACGTTGTCAACGTGATTCGATATTTCCAAGGGTTTTATAGTAGTAAAGAAACTCTCTGGCCTTACAAGAACAAAATTAATGTTTAGCATCTACATTATTTGTTTAGTTTCACTTCATTATCTTTGGAGGCGCTAGTACGTCGATTTTATGCAAATAGACTTAGCAGACAAAGTTTCCTGAACCCTCTCACTCCATACTTCTTTGTCTTTCCAGAATCATCTCTTACGAAGCGAGAAGGTTGGGGTTGAAATCAACCCCTTTCATCAGTGACAGAGCAAATTTAGAACCGCTGTCGGCCTTTCTTCCCTTTTTACACCCTCATTACGATTATATTGCGAGTTTTCTAGATCTCCATGGATATTATCCGCACCCTTTTCTCGTCAGCTTTCCAACCGATATATTCATAATTCATTAGTTTTCTTTGGCCTTCATTAATCTTTTAATTAACTGAAATTCGTTATTTGAATCTATCTTCTTATTCCATAATCAGCTTCGTTATTCAGAATTGCATGTAAGAATGCTCCTTAATACAACAATATAAATTATGCTTATTGCATTTGAAACACTGGTTACAGAAGTAATAAGCTAGACAGAGGACTTTACCAATTCACAAGAAACTTCCCAGAATAAACTTTCAAGATTTCTAAAGTTAGTTCAAGTGAGGGGTGATGATAAAGAATGGAAGCTTCCAAACGAAATCAATGGGGATGAAGAAAAACAATAGATGCTTTTTTTCCTGAGAGAAAATCCTGACTAGCAGCACCTAATTCCGAACCGTTCATTAGACCTCGCAATATTCACAGCCTAATCCCTTAGATCAGTGGGCGAGCACCTAAACCCTCATTAAGATTCGAATAATTCAGGTTAACAGCGAGCGGGGTAATCTCAATTTGCATTTTGCTGTTTGCGCCGAATGTCCCTAGCGTGCAAGAATAAACATTCGAAACTGGACAGGTTCCGCCTTTTCTGGACCCCCCGAGAATCCACCTTATCAAGCTGTCTTTTCCTATCGACCTTCGCAAGGTCTTCTCTATCGCAATCAAATTTCTCTCTTTATCACCACGACCGTCAGCTGTTGACGCTCTAGAAACTCACACGAGCTCTATCGTTGGTCATTCTCATTATGCATGAAACACTCGACCATCTAAAGCTAGAATCGTTAGCATTAAAAATAACTTTGGGATCTCTTCGGTATTATTTCGCGTAATATTATGCTACCTTCCACCATCTTGATTTTGTATGGTTTCATGTTTACCTGATACATTAGGGTGGTTCTTATCACCACTTTTTTTTTAATTCGTTTGTTTTTTTACAAATTACCCTATACTTTCTTTCAGATGGGGCGAATCCTGTATTTCTAAAATAGATGGTAATATTCGGAAACACTAAAATGCTTAATAGAAACTTATTACTCAGTTCCATTACCCGTTGTTTTTACATCACAAACAATGTTTGAAGCGGGTGTTTTTAATTCCCTTTTTTCCAGCATCAAATTCTCCATTAAGCCAAATGTAAAAGTCGGTAGTGTTATTACGTTGATCAACTCGATGCGTCTCCTTTGCCGAATTGGAATCGTAGCTGACGCGTTTCACGTTACGTTTTGCAAATCGCCCACTACCAGCACATTCGCCCATTGATTCACAATGATCACACAAAGAGCTTTGAAAAAACATCCGAAATTCGTTACTGGCAAACCCCTCTCTTTGTAGATACGACGCGCTGCAAAAATGCAGATGGATGAAACGCTTTCGACTGACCGAAGGCTACTGCTCTATAAACTATCAGTGGTTTTAACTCGACGAAACTTCATTTCAGAGTATTTTGACACTTCTTACCGCATGTTTAAAACAACCAGCTTCAACTTTTCTACATTCTTCAACTACATCTTATACATTTTTACTTTTAAACGACTTGTCTGTAGTATAAAATCTAGTATAAAAAATATCTAGTATATAAAATCTAATATAAGAGATACATCATCAAAAAGAATTGATATCACGAAATGCTTTAAGATGTTACAAGTACTTGTGTCTATTCAAAGAATCTATTGGTCAGTCCTTAATTTATCTATCCCCTGAAATGGGTTTCTTAGCATTGGCTAGTCCCGTCTGGACTAGCCACTCTTAGAGTTTCCGACTGAACCCAGCTCTGTCTTCGTAGTGGTGAAGGCACCAACATCGGTGGTAGTATTGGTGGTGGTAGATGGGCAAATACAGGCTATGCATAACAATCGATCTCGCTGGAAACTATGGGGGTGGTTGGTCAGTGAACGGATAAAGGAGGATGCCCGAAGGTGTTCGAGGTTTGAGGGGAGTAATACGAGGGTGGTTGGAGAAAGGGGGACGATCGCCGACACAAGACGAGCATCCAAGTCTGAGATAGCTACTAGCCAACACCCCATCTGCGGTTCGTCTTCCTCCTCTTCCTCATTCTCCTCTCACAAACACACAAGTCTCTAATCAGAATTACCATCTTATAACAATTTTCTCTTGACCTGAATTTTCCATAGTTGTACAAAAGTTCATAACTGTTTAGATCAAGTGTTAATAATTGTTTAGATCAAGTGTTCATAGTTGTTTAAATCAAGTATCAGGAAGTTTACTGAAAGAAGAAGAAGAAGAGACTCGAAATTGTAGAGATTGAGTTTAAAAATTTGTTAAGCGTAGGAAAAAGACTAAAATTGAAAGAAATTTGGAAGAAAGACATTTAAGAATGATAAGGGAGGATGTCGAAAGATATAACATTCCCGAGGGCGATAAGGTCGTTGAAATATTTAAGCTTCCACTTCTTGCGCTATGCTGACGTGTATACCCTTTGGCGTTTATGTGTTCATAAAGTCCGAAGTACATATCTCGCAATCGCTTTGAACGCGCCGTGGAACTATGTCGAAGGGAAAAAGAGAGAGTGAGGATAAGAGAGATAGATACAGAGAGAGAGAGAGAGAGAGAGAGAGAGAGAGAGAGTCGTGTTGGTTGCGGAGGGTGTTAAGGGGGTGACCAGAGAGCGAACGAGGGTGTTTTTCCACCACCAGTTGCTCGCGGCATCCGCAAACCTCTCTCGATCCGAGACCGTAAAAGTCCCAAACTCTCAGCTTGCCATTACTTCCTCCATTCAGGATTGTAACTACTACTTTCAATTTCTACTCCTTTTAAAAAAAGAGCTTTCAATCTCTACAAACCTTTTTTCTCGTTTACTCTACTACTATTACTTCTTTATAGAACATGACGTAATGTTTCACGGTCTCTCTTATTTGCACACTTCACTTAAATTAAGAACTAGACGAGATACCGTAAAATGAACCTAGGGATGCAAAGCATTTAATCTTGTAGTATGCTCTTCATTCAGAGTGTTTGAAACTCAGCAGAAAGAGTCGAGTTATTAAAAATGATGTCAGTTAATTGGTTCAAGGTCGAGTGATTTAAACTTCCACGGGATCGAATCGAGGAGATGCGGGAGCGTGTCTGCAAGCAGCCTTCGGAGGTCAAAGGCGTTGAACGAGTAAAGACCCTGGCAGTTTGACACTTCAATAAAAGACGTTCAACATATAACAGTCATAAAACTTCATCAGTAAAGTTCTCTTAAACCTGCACTGCCTTTATATTTCAGCGAGAATTTTGTTGCAACAGAAAGTCTTGCAAAAAGTACCACCAAAGTAAATACCAAAAAGTATTTACAAGTATAAAAAATTTTTAAGAAAAGAAGGTAGTAAATTTCTTGATGGCGGAGTAGTGATAGTAATTGACATGCCAATGTAGGTACAACATATAGCTGTGTTATAGAAGGAGCGATTCGTCCAGGTTCAGTAGGATGAGGGATGAGCAGAGTGTCCAGGTTGGAGGGTCGTTTATTGATCTCTCAAGTCTGAACCTCTCCTCTCGTGTAGATGTAGACGGGACCTAACCCCGTCCCCCATACCCACTCTTGTGACTGGCCACAACCACCCCCGGCGGCCGCACGCCGAGACACTGGACACAACGAATACTCCCTCAAACCTCCTTCTACCTTATTCCTCAAGCCCTCTTGGGACGATGGGTTCCCAACTCGATCCTTCTCAGTGAGCTGTTTCCGTCCCATTAAAACGTCGAGGGCTACCGAAAGGTTCAACAAAACCGAGGAATCTCTTAATGAAGCTGTCTTAGATTATGATCTTCTTGAGTAAAAATGATTATTTTTACTCAAGAAATTCACTCAAAAAATTTAATCAAGAATTTGGTTAATAGATATAACCAATGATTTTCTCCAGATAAATATCTGATCTGCTTCAAAAGCGCACTGAGGCATCAGTACCTGCCCTTTTTTTAACAACAAGAATCCGAAGTACATTCATTTCGCGATCGAGAGCACCGCTCGGGGGTCGAGTGACTTCGATCGGATGGGATTAAAATAGCTCGAGCGAGCACTCTGACGTCACCACGGCATTGACTTCGCGAGCGCCGGCACTTAGTGTTGGCTGTCGAGGGACGCTCGGGGGGGACGTAGAATCAGTCAAGCGTGAAAAGTGCTCTCGATCGGAGTGCTCTCGATCGCGAGCTGAGTGTATCTTACAAAAATAACAAAAGAATTAGTGAGTTGCTTTTTAAAACATTTACTATTGTCTTTAATTGTAAGAAAAGTAGAAAAACGTGTTGGTCGATTTATCCCTACCAGTGCTTTGCCCCAAGCCTTCTTCTTGATTCGCTTTGCATTTCGCTCGCTTCGGTCGGGGCTTTCGTTTTTGCAGAAAGCATCAATATTTATATTGCATAATGCATTCGTAATTGCCGCATGCACACTCTATTTGTTCTGATCTTGTAATGCCATGAAAATGTATGAAGCGATAGCTATTATTAGGATTTAGATGCAAAAACTCCAGATCGTCGCAGTGAGGTGGGCTAAGTAATGGTGAGAGGGCAATAAGAAAAGTTAAAATGGATGAAAGCATACCTCAGATTCCTTCAAGTACCTTCATCAAGAAATAACTAATTGAATCGCTTTCCAATTACTACAATGTTCTCAAATGGTTTTGTCTAAACTTATGTATTTTCTTCCAGATAAATCTTTTCTTGAGATGTAATTCCTTGAAATGTAATTCTTCGAGATGCAATTCTTTGAGGTGTAATTTTTGAAGTAATTCCTTAGATTGTAAGAAAAAAGACAAACAATATGAACTTTTAAAATCTTAAGCTTCTTCCAGACGTCTTAAAATTTTTGGAAGTGCAGGCACTCAGTTAATCCAAGCGTGGTATGTAGTCCAAGACTGACCGATGGGAATGAAGGTTTCGAATGAATGAAGGTGTCGATTAGATGTAGAACTTTGGAGATGCGATCTGAATTTATCGACAGACTAAGTGGACTCGTCTTGGGAAGATGCTGTCGAAACAGAGGGTATTGAGCAATCCATATTGTGTGGTGCAATGGGGAGGAGTGGAAGGTGAGGGGGAAAGATGACCATCCGCTTTGCCTGTATAGCCAAGATGTGCATGAGGGTTGTATTGGAGGGCCAACGATGAACAAGAGGGTAAGCTAGGTTGGAATAAGTTATCTCCAACTAGCAACCCCTCCTAAGTGGACGGTTCTCAATTTCAAGTTAACTCTTATATATGCTTGTAAATTTGAGAAGTAAAAGAAAATTTTCTCTTGTTCTTTTTTTTTATATTGTTGGACCAAGAATATTTTAGTAAATATTTCATTATACGATGATACTTTGGTTGTAATTTTAGTGAAGAAAATAGATTAGTGCAGAAAATATTGGTAAGTGAATTGCAATGTTATTATTTATTTAACATTTAGTTTCTCTGCTGGGACAAGGAACTGTCGAATATACAAGTCTGGTGCACGTATTTTTGAAATAGAACCTGTTAAACCGGATACTTAATATGCTTGGTAACGCCTGGTAGACTTTGCTTCCGTCCATCCACGCTCGTGTTCAAGCGGTAATTCAGCACACTCGTAATTAATCCCACGTAGGTAAATCACTAGCTTCGACAGAAGAGGGGAAAAAGAGAGAAAATCTGAAGGGAGAAAGAAGCAGGGAGAAGAGAGGAAGAGAAAAAGAGAAAGATGTGTGAAAGAAAGAGGTAAAGATAGGTAGAGAAAGGGAGGAAAAAAGTGATGTAGAGAGAACATTCCACTTTCCTCGAAAAGAATCGGGGACAACCTATAAACTTCCAGAGAAGGTGTAACCTGTATTTTACTACGTGGGAAAGTCGAGTAGCAACTCGATATCTCGTTATGTTGCAATTATCGTGAAATTTATTGTACTTATTGCGATAGACGAGGAGCCAATTGATTCGTAATTGAGATTCGAATCTGTGTCATATGAAACTCTAACAAGTGAAATTATACTGCTAACTATTCGTAATTACTGGTCTCCATAATTTTTCCCATTTTTATGCAGATTGAAAATAATATTTACATATAATCCCTCTAATTAAGCATACCTATTTCTTCACTGTTGTTTCATTTTATGCAATATACACTAAATGAGGATAAAATATGTTCCGACTAGTTCGAATTAAATTCAATCATTTCTTTAAATTATTTTAAACCACTTTTCTTAGTCAAATTCACTATTACTTAACTTGCTGTTGTAATTAGTAGAGGAGTGATATTTATTTGTCTTTGGTAGCTCAATTGCGTACCAGAGATTAGTGTCATAATTTTCACGTAATATTAATGTGTCAGTTGCAAAATGAAAATAAATGGCCTGGTCGTTTGTCTCAGAGATCGAGTTAATTGAACGATCTTTTCTGGGCACTCGAATTTTCTCGGCGAATTAAATGTTCAGTAGCCGTGTGGGCGTGCGTGCCCACATCTCGTGCGATAAACTTTACAACGCCCTATAGTAATAACTATCGTCTGTGCGTATACACGTGCTTTTACTCTCACGTGAATTTACATATTAATTATGTGCGTACACCCAGCGGCTATAGCAAAAAGAAAAAAAAAAAACTAAGATAGATAAGCCTTTGCCTTCATAAAACATCTTTTTCTCAAGAAATTGCAAACATGAGAAATTGTCAATTTGCTGCACCCAAAACAAAAATAAGAGAAGTAAACTCGAAGTAACTTTCTCAACTTTATTTTTCACTTTTGATAACATTTCACGCGTGAAGCGTGAAATAAACTGTTTCAAAATTACTTCTAAAGAAGAATTGTTCGCATGAAAAAGCTGAACCTACTTCATCATAAAGTGACTTTTGTAGGGTACTTAATAATTTTAATCAAGGGGTTCTAGCAGATCTTGATGTCAATTTCTCGACACGCGTGACTCGAAAACATTAACTGCAGCATTGTACTTAAGTCCACACCACAATGTCATGATAACTCGAGTGTCGAGTGTGCACAATACAGTTACATAAATGTGACTGGGACTGTTGTGGCGAGTTAGAGGCCAATAAAACTTAACTCCTAATTAAGAAGCGTGAAGGATGAATCTATTATCCGACGAGAGCTTGGTAGTGAGAGAGAAGTCAAAGAAGAGGAATTGGAAGGGGTAAAGGGGTAAAGGGGGAGGGAAGTCATATATACAGTGGCAAATACGACGACAAGTATGTGGTACAAACATACCAGCGGACATGGGCGAGCATACGTGTTCATTAGGTGTATTTGCTGTTTAGCATTTCAAATTCGGCCAGAGCATGAACGATACACTAAGACGAAAACCAACCCCTCCATCCTTTTTGGCAATCAAATATTTTAATTTAATCACTCTACTAATGATCTGCCTTACATGCGGTACGTGTGGGTGCCCTTTTGGTGCTATTCTTGTTGTCATGATACCTCTTAATTCGCATACAAAATACGAAAGAGAGATATCGAACGAGCCTTCTTAATTTCTTTATCTGTCCGATGTTGTTCGGCAGACGTTTAAGCTGAGTCAACGATGATTTCGAGAGTATTGGTTACTTGATGAAATAATTCAATTAGCGTCTTATTCATTAGATCATTTGTTCTGGAAGACAAAACATACTTTTCTGTCTATCTTCTTTAAAATTATTAGTTACTTAACACAACTTCTTGAATGGTATAATATGTTATATTTTTCTGGCTTCGAGGCGCACGTGCGTGCGTTAACGCGCGTGTTTAATTACGCAAATTTTCCAATCCATATAAGCATGCACACATCTTGTTTGAAAAGCTTTTTTGCATTTAAGATGATTTGAAACGGCGTCATTGAATGTTTGGATAACAATGTGTTTTAATTTGTTTTATGTTTATTATATGACTAATTCAAAAGAATTGTAATCAACCATTCTCTGTGGAGAGTTTTAGAAATTTTTGTGCGAATTGATTCTATCTTCGACATTTAACTATGTATTTATTTCCTATGAATTTATATGAGAAAATGGATTAATAAAACTATGCACTGACCAATTGGTCCTGAGAAATTGATATTTGATTGAAATGCAAAGTTATATCGAAAGCCGATTTGAATCACGTGATGGACGATGCATTATGAGGTACTGATGACGTTATCTTGTTCAGTGAGCTCCTTCAGTGAAAATAGGAGTGTGCTAGTTGCTCGAGTCGCGTCTAACCCCACTCAACAAAGAGAGATGCTAAATGTCGTATACTCCGTCGAAGTACTCGAGGCAGTGGGCATTACGAAGCCCCTGGAGCACTGTACCCGGCAGGCACTGGATACATTGTCTAAGGTTTCAATAACCTAATGAACCCCAACGTGCCGACCAAACCTACCAACCCCCGCGTTCTCTCACATTCTATTTCACTCTCTATATCTTTCTCCCTCTCCTGTTTTTCCTCCCCCCCTAGCTCCTCGCAAGACGTCTTTAATTAAATATAAATTAGTCCCCTCCTTATCCCCTTGGGGGTTTTGGTGGGAAAATAAAAAAGGTCACCTAAGACACAGCTGAACAACAAATCTCCACTCTGGGATTTTTCCTTCAATCTCGGTTTCACTCCGAATAGAAAAATAATCTATAATCCAGTTCCCGTGCAGAAATTGCCGCAATTACCCCTATTTAAAATAAGGTTCTGACGAGGCCCTGGTCTGCATTTCTATTTTCGATAAAAATATTTGAATATTATTGGGAATTTATGGGTCAATGATACAGTAGCAATATTTCATTAATACCAATTTGTTGATAATGAAACAGGAAATCCCAACATTTTTTAGACTTGACTATTTATGAAAATATAAAAGATGATTATATTTATATATTGGAAAATTTAATAATTTGTATATTGTTGACAAACCCGGTAAAATATATTTGTAGGAATCTTAAACAGGTTTTCATGAAAGTTATTATTAAATTACATTTTATGATTATATTTAAATTTTAATATTCTAAAATCTTGAAAATTTCGTGAACTATTTTGAAATTCTTTAAAAATTTTTTTAAACCACTTATTGTTTCTATATAATTAATACCTCTTTTTTATAATATGACTTTTTTTTAGAAAATTAAGTAGTTTAATAATCAAATATTGTGAATAATGAAGTAGGGAAAACTGACCATGACCTTGTCAGAACCCCATAAAAAATTCTGCATGGGTTTGGGTCAGATTTTCTGGATTATGGACAATTTATACATTTGGTGTCCGAAAAATTAATTATTGTTTGACGTATTGCTTGTTGATAATCGACATTTGATGCTTTAAATATTATTAAATATTCACTGAGCGATTGACTGGGTATCAAAGATTATCAGGTTTGTGAACCTAATAAACGTGACTGGTAAATATAAGCTCTTGCGACGTAAGTGTACCGCATATCGTGCATTTCTCGTTAATGACCACAATTAGGTGTTTTAATTAGCGTTCACTAACGCGGTGGCAGCTGCTGCTCTTAAATTAGGGCACTACGAAACAATAAGTGCCGATTGAAGAACCTAATTAGCGGCGGTCCCGCAGGCTGCGCAACAATCTATATATATATATAACCTACACGCGTGCTATGTGTGCGGATACAAATTGTAATTTGCGATCATATCAGTCAATGAATTCAACCTCAAGGACTGAAAAGCGTATCTTGAAAAATAAGAGTCTTATCCAAACATTTAATATTTGAATGTTGATTGATTCTGAGATTTAGTACTGTGAAACTTAAAAATCAATAAAAATGTCTACTTCATCTAAAAAACTTAAGAACCAGCTAAATTTTAAACCAAGAAAATCTTTTTTTTTTTTGGTTCAGTTTCTGAGCAAAAGGGAATGATCCACCCGCATGGGAAACGAAATGTCATTCTTCGGGAAAAAGAGCTCAATCGTGTGCGGGCAAGAATCATAAAATCCCAGTTCAACAGAAATTCGAATTTTAGTTTCAAGAAAATAAATGATCTACAAAGAACAATTTGACATCTTTACAAGTTCTAAAGAGCTTTTCCTCATTAAAAATGGATAGAGTCCTGATAAAGATGAAAAATAAGATCCACAATTCATTAACACCTCTTATATTCGTCTTATGTAACTATAAAAACCACAATGAGTATTTTCATCCTACTTGCAAAATGCAAAATTAAAAAAATTCATTTACTTTTTACCTTGAGATTTTTTAAAGCAATTATGAAAAGGCAGAAAGAAAAGGGACAGACACGTGTAAATCGTGTTCCTTTAGAACCTTTTCAAATTTAATTTGGAGTCAGTCCCGTCTAGTCGCCTTCGTCCTGCACCGGCGGCTTCGTCCATTCCGGAAACGAGGAAACCCCGGAAGATCACACGAAAAATGTACGTACTTTGCCCAGGAAAATGTCCCTGCCCGTTTCTCCGCGGATATGGAACAGACGAATTAGGAATTTCACTAACTCGAATAGTCGCATTTAATTTTAAGCCCGAAACCTTACGAGTCCATTTCGTGCGTGTATTAAATTACAGTGCACTGTCTCATATTCGGAGTTGGAGGGTCGGTTGTATTACAGAATATATGTATCTGAAGCGGATTATCCGAGTCTCGTGGCGAATTCTGACTTGCATGTGGCAAGCTTCGCGATATGGGTCTACCACGTAAAAGTCATCTTTTTATATTTTTTCTCTCCTCTACGGTTCGTCACTACGTCACTTTCTGCTTAAACTTTCACATATAAAAACCAAAAAAATACATTAGAGACATTCCACAGCTCAAAAGAAAAAAATTAATCTATTCTAGAATTTGAGATAATGTATTAAATAATTCTTGAAATTCCTTAAAATCACTTAAAATCGTTTGCAATCATGTAAAGTCTCTTTATAAAGTTCCTTTAAATTCTATATGAAATCTCTTAAAATCCCGAGAACGCCGGGTAAGTTTCTTCTAGTAAATAAATAAAAATCTTGGTCTTGGGAACTTTGGAAACATTTTTTTTGATATTTTTTCCCAATAAATGTAAAAAAATCATCAAACTAGACGTTTGAAACTTTAACCCAATTATTAAATCCAAGCAAAAATGTATTATTCACATTCACCTTTCAGTAAAAGTTAATTCAGTAATAAACTTGCACTCTCTGTTAATAAAGTAATGAAATGAAATTGCGCCATAAGTACAGATCGAAATTCTAAGCAGTGGATCATCAAATTATAAATGTATATAATATACTTGAAATATATAAAACTTAAAGACGATATGTGAATAGAATTCTTGGAGACGTGTGTGAGCGTATAGCACAGAGTTGAGAGACGTGTATATTATCCGAGGAGTTTCATGTACTCGTCAACGCTCACAATGGAACTTAACACTGCTCAAGGGTCAGCTAGTAACCATGTCGCGCGTATAACACACGGCTTAACACGAGGCCTCAACACAACTAGCTGGACAATCGCCGTGGATGGCGGATACATAATAAGTGTGGTGTATACGGCGACTAAGACCGCGCCGGCTAATGAAACCGGACTAGTTAGGTGCGATGTTAATTAAATGATATGATCATTAGTCATTATAACGTCATTGTGTTGCCCACCAAGTTGCTGCGACGCAACCGTTGCGGCACCCGGGGCAATGTTACATACTACCTGTACAACCCGTATCGGCCGTGTTAGCACGCCATGCTTGTAACCGCAAAATTTCTCTCTCTTACCACTAACAGCTCCTGAAAATAGTCGTCTCGTCATTCCACATATCACCAAGGACTAAAGACACTTTTTTTTTAAATTACGCTTCGCTTTAATGCAGATATCTAAATCAAAAATGTCCACTAAAGAATTTTAAAATATGGTTTAAAGTATGTAAATATTGTAAGTCATGACTTCAAGTAATGTCAGAGTGATTGACACAGTTATGTAACTCGATATTCTCTGATATCGTTAGATCAGCTATTCGAATCGATTCTACCTATTTACTTATGATTATCCCGCAATTATTGGGTTTATCGACTACAGCTTCGGCCCTCTGATTTATTTCAACATTAATCAACTTAATGATGTGCCGGTCGGGCCACATTCGCCCTTTCCAATGCCTTCTAAAACCCTCACGGTTCATCCTTCCCTATCACCCTTGTCTCGCAACGCTCGGTAAACAGGAAATGAGCATTTCGATCGGCATCGATCGTCACGATTACCAATGTTCATCATTATAAAAGTTTCCCATTTCCATCCATTCTTTAACGTCGTTAAGAATCTTATATTCTCCCTTGTTTGAATTTATTCTTACCTCGAAAAATAGACAATAATGAATCTACTACTGTCAAGAATACACTGAAGTAATATTACCTCGTGTGTCAGCAAATGGAAAAAAATGGCTCACCTGAAACATACAAAACATAGATTCTTATTGCATATTATATACAAAAGGTTTATAACTGAATATATTATAACTGAATTATAGCAACTTTTTACTCATTTATTATAGTATCTGGTACTATTTGAATTAGTAAGAAACTACTACTTATTAGTAAGATATATTTTCAATATAATCTCGCAGCCTCTTTTTTTTATAATGGGAATAATTCCTGACCCTGGAATTAATCCTCTCTCTCTCTTGATTTTGTCCGAAGGAATTTTATCTTTTCATGTTCTTTGATTTAAATTTCATGTATCAATTTGTTCCCTTTTGGTTTATTTTGCTCGAGTCATGTCGCGTCGTTCATTATCTGCTACGTGGCGGGGGTTTCTTATTAAGAGTAGGATAATTAATTATGACCGGACATGATGTGGTACTGCCGTGGCGATATTATCGACGCATATAGTCCGGCACAGATCAGTCTGGAGCGAGCAGGGAGCGGGTGTTGAGTTGATGTTCGCCAGCTGATTGATGATGTAACATCATCGTAGTAGTTCTCTCTCCGTCCGATTTTCATCCTTTCTCTCTTCTCTTTCTCTCTACAATTCGTAGTTGGTATATACGAGGCCACGCACGTGTAGTTTACGTTCGTGTCGTATGACACTAGTGCGAAATGCGAATAATGCTGCCTCCTATCCTACTATTCGCTTTCGCGATCCGCCACACACGTGGGACGAAACCACATGTCAATGATTTCCAAAGTGTGTCACTGACTCACTTTTACTTTTTAAACAATATTCTATTCAAATTTCTGTTCTCACACTCCCGTCCCCTTTTCCTCCATTTATGCTATTTCTTCTCGTTTATCATTTAAAAAATTAACAGTTAATTCTGAAGATAGAAATTCCCTTTACTTTACAACAATTTGTCTAAACCTTTTGAAATAATAAGTTCTCAAATAATGTAAATATTTATATAAAAAATATGTATCTATCTAAAGAAACATTTAAATTTATATCGTCCCGAAAGCATCTCATCAATCTGCCAGCGATATAATGACATCCGCTATTTCTTCAATAACATGGAATCGTCAGAGAAGCAGCAAAATTCCTCGATTTTGAAGCCCGAAGGCCTCGTGTTGTAAAACAAAGGAGTTCTCGTTGTTTCAACAAAACTGAGTGCCGCGGTAGCAGAAAGGGAAGGAAAGGGGATTTGAAGGGGTTGATGCGGTGAATGATTGCTGGGGGTGAGTTGCCGATTTGTCGGTAGCTGCAGTGAAGGTTCTTTGACCAACCGAATCCAAAGTTTTCCCGAATCAGTCAACACATTAGAGCATTGCAAGGTCCACCAAGCGTTGTTGTAGTTTTAAAATTCGGGGATTTTTTCGCATTTATCAGAGTATATAGCCGCTCAGATCTGGCTTCGGTATCAATGTCCAATTGTCCATGTTCTGTATCTCACAAATTCACACATCTGTATTCGAGTTATACTTGTACAAGTAGTTGAGAGGGGAAGAATGCACAGACGATCGCGCATTCGCACGAATACATTGTCCTGATCGGATTGTATGGATTTTTTTCCAGAACACGCACCTCCTACCACTCCGACTAACCCCACTATCCTCCCTCACTTACAATGCCACCCCTTCAAATTCGCGACTAACGAAAAACAGTCATTTTAAGCTAAAGAGAACAATTTTCACATGTTTGGATGTATAAAAAGATCATTTATAATAACTTTAATTAAGATATGGTCAGTTTATATTCACGCATTATAATTTACACATCTACAGAAAGATTGCATGGGTATTTCGATCACTTAATATTTGGATTATCAAATATTAGCGCAAACGTCCTATGAAAATATATGCATGTATATATTTGTAATACAAATGCAGCCACATTCTAGCTGTGTCAGTAAGGGATTATCGACTTTGTACTTAGCTGGCTTCACATTTTAATTATCTGACTTTTTTTGTCGCGCGAAGTGATGTTATAAAATAATTGTTCATGTTTCATAGACAATCCAAACGAGTTTGGGAATAAATATCCTACTATATTATTATATAATATATATTTATATAATAAAATGTATTTTAGTTTTGAAGTTAATATATACGAGCAGGAATATAAATTCCTTTGAGCAAATCCATCGATTTGGACTGCCTTTGGTTGATCTCTTCTGCAAAGGCGTAAATTATATCCAGATGCTTGAAATCCGGGATATTTTGAAAAAGCATACACGGAAGACAGGTCGCGTCTGGTCAGATCGTGGGGATAAATAAATAGGGGGACGCCATTATCTGGAGGACCAGCCCTCTCGACGCGACCCCTACTTTTCCGATGGGTCAATGGAATTCATAACGTTTACGCGGATAAAAAAGCTGGCTGGCTGGTCTGGTTTGGTTTGGTCTGGTACTGCATTGGTAGGGTGGGGCCACATCGGAACATTACTCATTCCTCGGCGTTCGCGCAATTTTTACCTCCGAAATAAATCATCATTATTACGGCCAGAGGGATGTGCATTATGGGGGCCATGGGGGTAGATTATCCTAGGTGAACGACTTCCAGTACGGAGTGGTCAATAAACGTATAACCGATAATAAAATCTTATAGATTTGCTACCTCCTCTATAATATGTATAAAAGTTCTTCTCAGAGTATATGTACTGTAAAATTAAATTCTAACTGATATTGATAATGATTATCTGCACTGAGATAGTAACAACCTCTTCTATAACTAAAGGACACGAGATAAAATAAATAAAATATCGAGTAAATGAGACGCCTTCCAAATAAATAAGGACACAAACCCGGAACACCCAATAGTCACATATAATTGATGTATTTATCCTGCTCATGACGTATCTATCCATATCTATAGAAATGAGTCAAAATAAAAGAACTGAAGAGAAAAAGAAGAGGAGGAAAATGTGGATAGAAAAAATATAAGGGGAATATAGATTCGTGATAGAGTAGGTACGTACCTACCAATCAAGCGGCTCGAAACCTCATCAGTTTTTTCACCTCTTTCACTTCCCCCCTCCGGCAGTCGTTCTTCCCATCCAGCTCCATTTTTTCCAAGCCTGGTCACCGCGTCCTCGCAATCGCGATGCAATTATAATCCAGCTTTATGAAAAAAATGCATCGCAAATGTGATTGAGCACCGATACTCGCTACCGACGAGATTGGGCGAATGTGTGAGAGTTTCGAGGCGAAAAGCGGGTAGCGCGGACAAGGGAAAGAAACACATCGAGAGAGAAAGAGAGAGAAAATGGGGGGGTGGGAAAGTGATGCAAGCATCGAGAAGGGGTTGAGGGATTGGTCAAAGCGCTTGGTGCCGGTGCTGATAAAAAATTACACCCGAAAAAGTATCGCCATCAACCTATACAACTCCCACCCCTACATCTACTCCCAATGCCATCCTCCCCTTTACAACCCTCGGAAAACCTCGGACGTACATTATTTCTGCCGTCCAACCGCTTTGCACAATCGTGCACCGAAAATTGTTCGGAACGAGTTCGCTGGAGTCATACCTCCAACCCAAACCCTATTCCAAACCCTGAACCCTAACCGGACTTCGAACTGTTCAGCAGCATTAAACAATTACTGAAAGCGGCTTTGTTTATGTTAAAAGGTAAGCCGAATGGTACATGTTAGAAATTTTCCAAATAATTCTATGGGAATTACGTAAATAGTAATCTGAGGCGTGATTACAAACGATTTATAATGAATGGAGCTGATTTGAAGCTCAAATAATTCCATAATTTTGTAAATACGAAATTCAAAACTTTAAATTAAACTCAACACAAATTTTATCAACTTTACAGAATACTAATTATTCGAAATATTTTGTAAAACTTATTAAAAATGATTATGTTAATTAAAATTTAGTAACATTTGACAGAAAATGATTTGATATAAGGAGAGCTACGAAATCCCTCAAGAACAATTTTGAAGGGTAGTTAGCGCTATTAAAGAGTAATTTTCAATCGCGTTTATCTCGATCGTCGGTCTTGTTAGGCTGAGTTTCCCAAATGGGAAATTGAGCCGTCTTCTCTGCCTTTTCCGACCTCTAAAGGGGGTGTCGAGCACGAGGAGAAACGAGCCCCTGGATTTGGCCGTGAAATTTTAAACGCCTCGAATCTACCGCAGCGTTTACGTGAAACGTGATTTTGTGCCAAATTTAGTGCCAATCGCTCGCATGAAATCGGCTTGCGGTCACCGAATCCTCGTGTAGTAATTTTCGAACGTGATCTCGATGATATGGTGAAAAAAGGGGTAGGTTCTGAAGCGAGAGTCGAATTATTCACGACGTCGAATTTTTAGAGTAAATATTTGACAGCGACTAAATGAAGTCATTGTCGCTTGACAAAAATGTCTGGCAGACCAATCTGATACTCCCTTTTGTATTCATTCGTTTGGAAAAATGATATTGATGACTGATAAACGAATTTTGTCGATTTCCAATTTTACATTCACGTAATGCTGAATACGTAATGCAAATTTTGTAATTGACAGATATTTCAATTTCATTGTATATATACTCTGAAATGAAAAGTAATACTTTCCAATTCTCTCATTTTCCAAATGTGCTTTTGATGAAGAAAAGGGTTGAAGATTGATGATTGAGTCGAAGATGAGGGAAACTGAAACTTTCGGTTTTCCTGATTAAATGAAGATTTATTATAGGAAAGGAAAGGCATCTTAATAAAAACACCATTTAGAAACGAAAGGCAAAATGCACATTACACAATATTTTTATAATGGCAGCGGAATTTTCGCGCCCCGTTTCATTTACTAATTAGTAACGAGATCCGTGCTGTTTTTCCACCGAGCCCCTAATGAGAAAGGAAATGAACACAGTCGGTAAGACTTTTCGCGAGTTTCATTTTAAATGTATAATTGTACTCTGAGATTCCCTCAGTTTAAAAAGAACTGGATTACCCTTACGTGGCGGAAAAATCCCGTTTCGCACAGAAAAAATGTACCCGGGACACTGATTTCCGTAATTGTGTTGAAAAATAAGAAATTGTTTTCAAAGTTTCGAGAAGTTTGTAGCAACTTGTTATTCTTACGGCAGAACATTTACATTGTTATTTTATTTACATTGTTATTTTATCTACCTCTGTATTTGTTTAAGAATTTTAAAAACGAGGACCACAAAAGGAAAGAAGCTTCGATTCTGGGAGACTTGGATAAAAAGTTGAGCGCGGTGGCTCGAGGGCTATTTGCATAATTAATTAAAGAACCACACCATGGTCTTAAAAGAATTTTCCTGCTTTGCTGTTCTTTTGAGATTCTACGACAGAATTTAGAAGAGAATCACACTTATTTTCTACATTCACATTTATATTCTTAGAGGAAAGTTATAATTTTTAAACTTTAATATCTTATTAAAGAAAATGTCTTCTTTTTGATAATATTGAGGAGAGGCTATCTGGTAAAGCTTTTTAAATATAAAGAATGTTTTTCAAGCAGAAAATTGAATAAACTTGATTTGTTTTCAGATGCTGGAGGATTTTAAGAAGTTGATATGAGATAAAGAGAACCCTTGTGAGAGAAAATGAATGTTTTTCCTAAAATGTTGCAGAGCTGTTTACAAGCGACATTGGTAGCTTCGATGACGACCTAATCCTATATTTTTTCATTGATTCGTCCACTGTTCGTACCAAGGCCGATGAAGTAGAGGAGGAAAGAGGAAAGAGACGAGGTCGCAGTAGGATGAGCAGACGAGGGGCAAATGTAATTAATTATTCCAGTAATGACTCTGACTGATGAGCAGCCGGACAAGTCCAGCCAGGTCGAAATAGCGAGTAGAAGTGGTGAAGGCTACGAGAGGGAAATGGACAAAAACATTCAAGACTTACTTTCCTTTCCTCTATCTTCACAATTAAAAAGAAAATTTTAATCTGCGACTATTCACACTTCCACGACTTCTCATTCTAAACTCAAACCTTAATTTTGTAGAGAATGCAAGGTCTTTTTAATTCATCAATCGGCACCCCGATAATCTTCCTATAAATTTGATACCTTTTCTTATCTCATCTTATTTTTTTTAATCTGAAAATTATCTCATTTTAATGCATTATAAATATTGTAAATGTACACGATTTTTTTTTTGTTTAATATATGTTTGTATCCCGAGTTTCAATTATCGAATAAACTCTCCCCAAATAACTGTTCCTGGTATAAATTTCGTGAAAAAAAAACAACAAACTTTTGCAAAGGATGTAACGTACTTGAAATGAAAAATTGCTCTAATTACAAGAGAGTTTGGAGCCATCGCTGGAGGCAAGGACAGCGAGACAACGAGAGGGAGAGGTGAGGGGCTGTGCATGACACGGTAGATTTATTTTTTTCACACCACCCGCCACGACCCACGGGGGCTGGACGAGGTGTTTTAATATTTTAATAGGACGACGGAATAGCCGGTTTCGTGACTTGGCGTTTTATAATGATATTCTGTGCCTCACATTTCGTTCGGTGACTCGCGTGAAACAGTGTAGCAAGAGAAAATCAACCACTCCAAATAACCTATTTCGCACGCGGGTTACTCACACAAACATCACTGTTTTTCTGTTTTGCTTTCGTAGAACGAGGAACCACAATTTTTACCATTCTTCATAATTCAAAGTGTCAAAAATCACCAAAATGTCAATCTCTTAAAAATTATATAGCAATCCTTCCAAATACTCAATTCAACTTTTACATTCTGATCTTAAATCTATTTCGTACTCCAACGCATCATAGAATTTTATATTTGGAAAGAATATACTTCGAGATAATTGGTTTGGAGAGAGATTTTGATTTTTTTCTAAAAGTCTTCAAATAATTCAGGTTATAAGTTTATCGGTTGATTACCGAATCTCGTTTAGTTTTAGAGGCCACTGGAATGCGTGAAGATGCTTTTAGGATCTCAACAACCACAACTTGAGCTGAGTCATCGCACTCCATCGTCTGGCTCGCCTTTTATTATACAATGAAGAGCGCCTTCGTACATTAACTGCCCTCCTCTCTTTCAAGCTACTATATTTTTAATCGATCCTGTCTATTTAATCGTATACTTTTTCCATATTTAAAAAAATTCAAATTATTTGTATTTCGCAGCCTTCTCTTGCAGCTTTTCCCTTTAATACTACGTTATTTATATACGAAATATTTTGAGCTCTTCCAAACAATAATTTTTTCACAAAGTAAAAGCACAGGACGAATGATAATTCTTTCGGATTGACAAGAGGGTAGAGAAATACGAGGGGATGGATCGAGATTAATGCTTTCGACAAACAGCGTAGGCGCGCCCTTGTCTACGCCGATATACGACGCTCCCAATTAATCGTGCCTCGGATAGATAATACGAACTGATTTCCTTAACTGTCCCTTCGATTTCGAATCGTTAGTAAAATCTCCCTAATTTCATTAAAATTCTCCCCTCAAGTAAAAAGATTATCTACAAAACTAGACGAAAAGATCTATCATTAAAGGTAACAGTATTATATCTCGCATCATTAAGAATTAAAAAAGTAGCAATTAATTTGAAACCTTAAAACACACTTTTTGCAGTTTTAAAGAAAAATAACTTTATTACTTGAAACAAAAGATCAGTTGTAAATTTGCGGAGAATATTCACCGACACGTTTTACTCATTCTTACATGAACCATGGTGCATCGTCTGCATCTCAATCGCCATTTATTTTCGCCAAACTCGTGAAAAATAATGATAGCATTCTTTTTAAAATCGTCTGGATCCTCTTACTCTCTCTCTCTCTCTCTGTCTCTCTGCATCTCTCTCTTTGTTGAGCGAATCTAATTGAAAATTGTCTCTTCCTCTATCTATCTGTCGATGCACCCGCGGCGAATCGCACGCACACAAGAATTGACACCCGCGTGATCGGAAAACACCACGTATGCGTATCTACGTAAACGCAGGCTCGGGATTTCGTCCGAGGGAACGAATCGTTTCGATGTACGAACGAGCGAACGAAACGAACGGAACGAAACGAACAGTTCGATTCGATCGTGCCTCGTATAAATCAGCTATGCTTATCGTTCTTTCATCGTACCGGAGGTGAACTCATTTCATTCTCTCTAAATACGAACTTTTTTCGGCGCAAAAACCTATTTCGATTAAAATGGCGCTCGCTCGCTATAGCTAGCTCGCGCGCTTTTCGCATTTGGTCGGATTATAAAAGGTTGCCTGAACGAGCCGCCATCTACCCCAACCCCCTTTTCATCACGGACCTCCCGACACATCACTCTGAACTGTACCACTAACTCCCCCTTTCCATGATCCGACCTCTCGATCAGTCGTCCTTTCCTCCTTTGGCATCCAGCATCAATCCTATTGAATCGAAATATAATTTCGTTTGCCTGTGGTCAAATTCAGAAAAGAGTAGATTAGCTAGATGTGTTAGGTTTCAATGCCCGGCAAAATTTAAGAAAAAAATTCTTCCCAGTTTGAAGTACAGTCGATTCTGACTTACTGCAATTGACTGTACTTAAAACTAAACTGCAGAAACAGTGGCGTAAATGTAAACAATCATTACAAATGTAAACATTTGTTTACACTTCCAGCTCTTAATGAGCAAGAAAGTCAGATAACTAATGGTCTGCCGCCCTTGAATTTAAAACTAAATATTTAAATTAAAACTCATAAGACTTCTAATTCTAATATCTAATTATACTTCTAGTTTGCTTGAAAAAATTGTTAAAAACTGTAACAAAAACTATAATTTTTCTTCTGTACAAACTTAAAAGTGTACTTAAAGACTTTCAAGAAACATTTAATATTCGTTCCTCTAAGGAATAAAGAGAGTCACGCCACCTTTGAAACACACCCTTGTCCCCTATCATTAATGAGTTCAAAACTCATATGTATCCTGACTTCACCGGTGCTGACACAGATTTTCTTTGCTGCATATCCCGAGCACTTGATATTTGATGCTCGCTGATCTTAAATCCAGTTTTCACACCGACATTTATATTCAGAAAATTCAGAAAACATTCTCAAAAAAAATCCTAAATCTTTCAGCTCCTCAATTCGTTTTAATTAATTTTCCTTTGGACTCAAAGTCGCAACAGATTCCAGATTCCCATACATGAGAGTGTAAACCATCCTTATCATTAAAAGTACTTCCCGTTACTTGACTTCCTTTAAAATATCTCTCAAGAGGTATTTTAGCGGAATAGAAATAAAAAAACCTCTGTTGAAAAGCGAGTGGAGCTGGTGCGAAAATAATAATAATGGCCTGCACCCCCAATGGTCGTTCATGCTGGCTCTTCGGTCAGTCGACTTGTTTTGTTCCTCGGCCAACTGATTTCCGAACGGCATTCGGTGCTACTCATTTAGAGAAAAAAAAAGAAAAAAAGCGACCGTGTGCCCAGCTCCAATCGGACAAAAGAATAACCCTCACTCTCTACCGTGGTTGGCATCACTGGTCTGGTACCAGCGAACCAACACTGAGAAAAAATATCGTACTGTCACGACAAAGCACCCCTGCACCCGCCCAAATAGTAGTGTACATACACGAGAACAGACATCACCTAAATAAAAAATACTCCCTCACACATAGACAAAATTACAAGTGCACACACGCACACAATTAGACTTCGAGCACATAAACGTTCACAAGCGCCTGATGCACTCACAGCCCTTTTCATTTTCATTTATTCACTCGCTTACGCGTTCTATTGGTAAAAAAGGGGTTTTTTGTTTAGCTGGATTGGAAGTGGTATAAATTGGTAAGGGTAGGAGTATGCAGTCAGCGGATTCGAGGGTGGAAGGACGCTGATTAGTAGTGGCTGGAGAACAATAGAGAGAGAGAGGGAAATTTAGGGGGGAGGGTCATAGAAGTAAGAGGGGGTGGAAGGGAGTTGGAGAATTAAAATGAGGGGTGCAGACCTTCAGGGGGTGGGCTCTCAACCGAGAGTGGGTTTCTAATGATAAAGACCAGCGGACAGAGGATGAAACTTGGGAATTAGAGCTGCAATGAGGTTTCATTGTAACGTTACGCCTTATTGACCAGTACACTACATCAAACTACAGTGCGCAGATACATTGTAACAATGACGAGGCTCCTGATGGTGTGCGAAGTAATTAAAGAAGCTATCACGGAAAAGAAATCAATAGACACGAGGTCGCCCCACGATACAAGTACTCACCCTTCATTATTTCCTCCAACTGGATTATCTCCTCACGGAACCTAGAATTATTTAGCCCTTCGAACACGAACAAAATTTACTATTTCTCAATTTTATTTTTCATTATTTTATCCTATTACTAGGATAAAATTACTTGAATTCGTAAGTAAGGAATTGAAAAGTGGAAAGTATTCCAACTGTCCGCTAGGACAGTTAATAAATATTCCTTGTTAATAAATCTCTCTCGCAAGTGGTGTATCCAAAAGTAGTAAATTTCAATAGTACTTATTTCTTAGACATGAGTGGTTTTGAAATATCTGAATTTCGAAGTTGACACATGAATCATGGGTGAATCAGTGTCTGGAAAAGAAGAAGTGAAATAAGATTTCCCATGTTGTGAGTTTGTGAAACGCCCGCGGGTGCGGAACGATCGGCCTTGGGATTCCCTGAGTGCGGTGGTTTGCCATTGAGCAGCTTGAACTTGGCCGCGAAGTTCGGAGTTTTCTTGTTGGGTAGAGGAAACGGCGCCGACGCCGCTGTAGAGAGCGAAAGCTCGCTCGTCTATTTCTAGCGATGCGGCGCCCCTTTCTTCCACCAGCGACGTCCGGACCTAGGCCGAGTCAGTGGGTTAAACGTACCGAGATCGACCCGTTCGCACGGAATAATGTTCGTCCAACGATCCCAAATCATACCAAACGCGAAACTCTCGACATTTCATTTCAACGCTTACCCAATAGCAAAAAGAGCTTTCTGATCCAAAAGAGAAAACTACTACCCTCTCATGAGGCTAATTAAATTAAAGCCCAATTAAAAAAGAAGAGTGGTATTCTAAACATAGTCGTAAGAAAAATCAAATAAAAATAAGTTTAGTAGAATTAAAAATAAATAAAAAAAGAGCAAACTTCTTTTGTTATAGTAATTTTACAGATGAATTACCATCAGCTGAAAGGTCGCCTTTCTCACAAGTGAAATTTCCCAATCTTACCTGAAACAGAAAAATAAATACAAGTTACAACTTTGCTTTTGCTAACAAAAGTGCTACTTCACAGTAGGGAAGGAACTGAGACTATTAGTTTCTTCCTGAATCAATAAAGTAATAAATTCCTGGAAAGATTATAATCTTAATGATGGGAAAAGTTTTAATAGAGCGTGAAAAAATGTCGTTTCAAAATCGCACTTCGTATTTGGTGGGATTTAGTATGAATATGCATTTTGCTCTGTTAAGTATGTGCATTGTGCAGATTGCGTTGCGATACAATCGGGTCGTTCATTATTGTCCGTAGCAGTTACCTAGTGCCGTCGTAGTTGGCGTCGCTACCGTTTACAACTGCAAATCCGTAAAGTGTACACACAGCATATACGTATGTGCACCGGATATGACGACGAAATTTGCGCTGCAATTAGCGCTCGATCGATGGCGATGCCCAACGTCCTTATGCACAAGCGCATCTCGAACGCGATTGCCGCAAAAGCATCATTTATCTATCTCCCTTTCAACACTTCTACCCTCTGTCATTCATCCCTTTTGCATATTACTCGTTTTTAATCCACGCCTGGAAAATATTGGTCGACGTTCAGATTAAACGTCGTACATTAGCACAAGATCGTCTCTTTTATTTGCAGTGGTTTGCACAAATATTTCCGACCCGTAATGATAAATCGTTTTTACCTTTTTCGAAGAAAGATATTATAAAATAACTTCTGAGTTTAAAATGGGATTTTCATTAGTTGAAGATTAAAAATCAATTTTAAACTAAATATGGCAGTTTGATTATGTTGCATCTTATACAAAGGGTAAATGGGATAAAGAAAGAAGGGATAAATAGGAGGGAGAGTGAATCGGAGAGCAGAACCTCTCCCTCGTTTGTAATTATTCATGAACAAAGCCACTGATAATTGCACTGCTTGATTGCACACTCGTGTACCGATGAGCTCGTACTTCGCTTAACGTATGGAAATGAATGCCATATTTTTATTCCTGTACGGCCTGCTTCAAGAATAGCTTCAGGAAACCTAGAAACCTTTGCATGCTAAAAGGCATTGGATAATTATTAATTAATGGGTTCAAACTTGTGTGCAATTCGATCGGTTCTAAGATTATCAAGATTACATTAACTGGAGAAAGAGCTTCATAAATTAAATAGAAATTTTAGTTCACATTACTTACATATAACTGAGAATAATCAAAAATAGAACATAATAAATAATAGAAAGAACCTAACATTTTTAAAACAAAGAAAAAAGAAAATACGTCAATGCCTGACTCATGATGAATTATCTACTGCGGATGTATTTTTAAAAGTTCGTCTTTACGTCTTAAAATCAAAATGCATGTTAAACTCATGAGCGATGAAAATCTACTTCCCTGGTAGATATATTCATGTAGTTTACATGAACGCGTGTCACCGCAGAATGATGCTCAGGAAGCCGAGAGTTCGAGATGAAGAGATGCGGAGGACTGGTTTGGGGTAGTAAAAGAGGGCGGGCAAGGGATGCATGGATGTACCTCGTCAGCGTTAGAGACAAGAGATGAGGCGACAGGAAAGGAACAAGAGGTGATGGAGGTGGTTGAGGGGTGGGAATAACGTATTAAGGGCGTATAGGCACACTGCGTACACTGCCGCATTCACCCTCTCATTGTGCAAACAATGCTTCGTATCGTCGTCCATAATGAACGTGCCGTACGTGAACTAGGTACACATGCTTCGTCCCCTTACAGTCCTAGTAATAATGAGCACGCAGATTATGCGTAGTGATCGGTACTCGATACGTCTACCCTCCGGAAGGGAAAAATAGATGGAGAAAACGAGATCGCAAAGAGCTTGACTCAAGTCCGGATGGTTACAAACGATTGCGAGGGTTAAACTCCGCATCGAATGAAATGGGGTTGCTTGAATTTAATCGTCGATCCGCTATTACTCTATTCTTCTCGTTCTCACAATTCGAACAAATAATACCAAGAATGTTCTGAGTATGAAAAAGTGTTGTGCTTTCATCAGCTAAAATTATTCATTTATAATTATAATATTTAAAAAATATTGATTTTGAATGGTAAAGAAAATATAAAAATTAAAACTTCAGATATTTCGGGCCAATAGGAATTTAAACAAAAACGATAGTAAAGATTCAAGAATAAGTATGTAAAATATGAAATGTCTGACCAATAATAGTTTATCTACTGTTGTATCAGAGAGTTTAAATTATTTGTAATAAAAGTAGAAAATAAAGAAATGAATAAATATGGAGAAAGAATGAGTAAGAAGCAAAAATTAATCAATGTCTGGCGAAGAATGCTTTACCTACTGGCTTTGCATTATGAATCGAGGAAGGATAATATTATAAGGGTTATGATTTATTGCTAATTATACTATGATAATTTACGATTACTTTTCCCCCTATTGTTGCTAGAAATACTGTTTCATAAAGATTATTATAATATAGGGTGGAGTTTCGAATCTTAATATTGAGATTTTGTGTGGAAACCGCAAGAACTCTGGGTTGTAAATTGTGGAGTGTCGGAATTGGCATACGCTGCAAGTGCAAGTCGATAGGAGCCAACCGTGGCGTGAATGCGCCAATTAGAGGTTGAGAGATTCTGCTACGATTCCGAAACTCTCTGAGATTCCTGCAGGACCTCGTCGAAGGCATTTGTCCAGCGGACGCTCGTTCTAGTAACGATTCGATTCGAGACGTCGACTTTTGGGGAACTGGAGATAGGGGAATAACCCTTGTCGCTGGGACGTATGTCCGACCGTAGTTTTGCATTGACACAGACGAGGTCATTCACGTCGAGTTTCAAGAACTTCCTAATGCTTTCGCAAGTTAGTTCTCAACTTTTCTTTGACAATCTTACAGCTCTTATTTTATTTCTTATTTGATATGCTTTCCACAATTAAATAAATAACCAATTGACGATATTAGACTATTGAATTTATTTTGACAAAAATATGAGGAAGGTATCAAATTTAACATAAAAGAACATCAACAAATAATTAAGGGACTAATTCAATCTAAATGAATAACGTCAGTAGCAACGAGGTTTTCGTATTATAAATTTTCTGCTTTGGACAGACGCGTCAAACGCACCCCCGCATAATATTAACGCATTCTTTCTCATTCTGTTCCCTGGCAAAAGGGGGCAATTGAAGTGCACGTGCGGACAGATACATACACACACACAGTGATAAGGTGATTATCACGTGAGTCGAAATTCATGTTGCTCCAGTAAAATTCGCGAATGTGGTGTATATCGAGTTGAGATTCTGTGGTGGTGGTGGTTTGTGGATCTGAGGGTTGCAGAGATATGAGAGGGGGAGTAATGGTGTTGGAGATTCGATAGTGTATATGCTCGAAGCCAATTGTTTCCCAACATTCTCCTAAAACACACACACGTGTACGTATACAAATTTACGCACACATTTCTCCATTTAATGAACGTCAAATCTCATTATTTTTCTGCTGACCGGTTTTAATTTTGAACGATTCGCTCCTCGGAATTCATTTTTTACCCGTTCGGTGCATTATGCTGCACCATTCGTGATTGATCTATTCTCAATTCGGGAATCATAAAAATTAATAGAGAAAAAGTATGAAGTCGATTAATTAAAAAAATTTCATATAGAATTTATTAGTAGTATTCGGTATGAAACTAACTTGGTAAATCATATTTCGTTCAATTTATATCTTCTTTAGAAAACATTCCTGATAAATAAAATACTTTTTAAAAATTGTATAAAACTACCTGTTTAGGTAAGCCTGGCTTGTCAGGCTAGAAGAAATGGTTTTTGCAATAAATATTTCAATCTCAAATAAATAAACAATAACAGAAGAAATTAATTTTTCAATTATTCGAATCAAAGAATCGCTCGTATCATTTTCATAGAATGATTTCACGATTTTTTTATAATTGGATAAGCAGACTCGTGTGACGACAAGAGCATTTCGCGATAAGGCAAAATTACATACGCATAGATCCAAGCATACACTACATGAGTTTGAGCGTTTAACCTTAATCGCGAAGTACACGCTGTATAAATCATTTGACACATTAAGGGAACTAATTTCAACTCTCTAAAAAGCTTCATGAAACAACTGGCTGAACTTATTCTGCAAACAAACTATGAGATGCATAAGGAGATTTGGAATTCCACAAAAAGCTTTAAAATCACTTCCTCTCGACATTTCAGTTAACTTTTTACCTACTCCCTTTTTTCTAATGACATGAAATTCCAAATTTCTCAATTTATAATCCTAGTTAATTCAACTGACGGAAACAAAATTATTTGTAATCGTACTTCTTCACTGATTTTCTATTCTGTAAAAAAAGAGAATGATTTGAAATAAAATGGAACACTGAAACATACTAGAAGTATTCATTAGAAACCCTTTTACACAAGATAATACGTTTAAAGTGACAATGCGCAGGTGGAATAAATTCCATCGCAAGTGAAGCAAAGGGATTAAATTCCAAAAAAATGAACGATCTGAAATTGTAAATCATTCAATTTCATTCGAGTCTGTAAAGTGCCAGTTCGAATTTCACTGGAGAACGGAAGGAAGGAAGAAAGAGAAGAATCCGATAGAAGTAGAAAGGGGATAAAAGAATGGGAAAGAGGTAACTTTGGTAATAGTCGCTGGAGTAATTGTTACGGATTTTCCGGATCTAATTCTCCGGACCGCGGTAACACGTCACAATTCACTCACGCAGATTGCGCACGAGAACGAGAGGATGTAAATTCCTGTCGGTCGGACGGTCCATTTTACCTCTTCTTTTCTCTCGCTTTTTTCCACCAACATCTAACCGAAGTGGAGGTCGCACCAAGGCACGGTCCGATTATTGCGTTTTCCACTTCGTTTTCGCCTCAACTTTCTGCCACAGGAATTCCAACCAAATACAATTCTCCATCGCGTGATTCATAATAGTAGAGGTTTATAACATCCGCATTTTAAGTCCACCATTTCTTGTTTGTTTTCCCTAACAAACAATGGGTTATTGCCAAATTTACATATTGTTTGGGAATTCGTAAGATTTTAAAAACTACATCCTTTTTATCTACTGGAATAGAAATTTGAATTTTTCTCTTCAATTTTTTTCTCCTATTATTTACTTTTCTCCAATTGATCTTCAATTTAAATTTAAATCACTTTCCCGACGCAATCAAAGTTTCCTGAAGCGGTCAGATTAGATTCTAAGTATAAAGAACCGATAAAAGTTCCGAAATAGTAATTTTATAATAATTATAAAAATACTATTTTTAGAAGTGAGAAAAATTATATTCGTTATGGAGGAAAGTAGAATACTTTGATTCAAGGATATAAAAATTACTATTCATCATCAGGGATCGTATTCAAAGGAGTTGCATCTTGGGAATACATAAAATTGGTTGCAGCTCATTCTTCAATGTAAATTATGATTATTTTCAGTGAGATAATAAGAGCGACAGACTACGACTATCATCAGAATCGGTACCTGCCTCACCAACGTAAGATAATAAAAGATTTAGGTCAATGGCAATGTAATGAGGTATCTGGAATCCATCAAGGATTCATACCTTGCGCATGCATAATGTCGTCACGCTAGTTTGACGATCGTACCTAAGTTAGCATGCAATTCGCATGTAAAATCACAAAAAGGGGATTTTGAAGAGCTCGCATCAATCATATCCTTCAAAAATAAAATTCGCAGAAAAAATTCGTGTTATTTCTTCAAAAAATCTTTTTCAAAAAACCTCTTTCAAAGGAAATAGCTTTCGTAACTTTATAAATATGTTTCATGATGCAAAGGAAAGTGACGACTTCCTCCCGTTCGGGCATCATTTAAATTATAGAAAATTTTAAATAATTCTGCTGTAATATCTTGAAAAACTTTAGATAAGGAGTAAACTCTGAGATTTTTTCCAGAGATAATTAACTACGGTTATAGATTTGTGCAGTGAAATGACAACGGAATTAATAATGCGCGACAATGTAACCACGTCGAAATAAATAGCGTGGTTGAAATTTAATAAACAGCAGTCGCCGTCTTCCGGCGATTAATTCGTGGTAAAAAGTTTTTGCCAACTTTGCAGACTCCCCTCTCGCGGAACTTAACTTCCCTGCGTCATTTTCGCCGACACTCGTGCTCTTCACGTCCCTGGCAGAAGAAACTTTTGACCCTAGAAGCACCAACTTTCCTGGCGGTAAAACAGCTGGCAGCGTTACCACCTTCACACCGGTTCTCCAGATTGTCGACACCTAATAACCTTAATTTCAAATTATTCACTCAACCCACGATCAACCGCATTTCATTACACTTTTCGAATAAAAAAATTGACTCCCTCGACGGAGATCACTTATATAGCACAAAAACAAAGTAGAAGAAAGTAAATAACCGAGGAGAGAAATCCTTGAGGAAAATATTTAATCAAAGTGGAAAAGTTATTATAAACTTTTTCGAAGTGTAATAATTGTTGAAATGTTTGCAGATAAGTGAGTAGAACAGTCTTGCTGTTTTGGCTCTTAGGAGGGTGGCTAAATTGAAATAAGTTGGCAACAACTTGAGCAATTATGAAGATAATTGCGACATACATTATGCTAATGCAAGGCATTCATTTATTTTAGGTTCGTGACGGCTTTTGAGAAGAGAGGGCTTTATTTCGTAAGTTTCGAAAGACCCATTCGACTGTAGATAATTGGTTCCCTTTATTCGCTCACCCTCCGAGTCTCGCACTCACTTTTGGGGTGACTTCGAGTAGTTATCGAGTTTGATTCCTTTTTAAATCGATTTCATTCAGATTCTTTCCTTTTCAACAACCAGCTCGTCATGAATTCGAATTCCAGCACTTTATTTGTCATAATGTAAATATATTTCATCTGCAGATAGAAATAAATTGAGATACTTTAGATACAATAAACTTTTCGATTTTGAAAGACCCCTCATAAGCGTCGGCCGATTTCTGACATGTCTCTCTTGAAATCCCAGAAGCTATTAAAATAGAAATGTAAAATTCAGCCCTTCCAATTTCGGCATAATATTGTGATTACGATATATATAGTCACTGTGAATATTATAGCCGTTGGGTTGCCGACAAGTGCCCCTTGCCCAGTATATACATATATCAAAGTCGTCCTTTCCATGAATTCTCCTATACATTTATTCCTGCATAAATAAGCACGCTCGTGAATATTTTTCCTAGATATAATGTATATGGGGCACTTTTTCTCAAGTCTACCCACTCTGAAAAATAATTTTCTCCGGTCGAATTCAAACGTGAGCAAAGAGTAATTCTACTGAATAGTACTTTAGAGGAAAAAAATTTTTTCGATTGGATACAATTTGATTGAGGTGGAAGAGGATAAATTTTTGGGTTTTATGCTGATAGCCCCTATTTCGAATGTATCTACTAAATTACTTTCCTATGGAAATTCTTCGCGTGGGAAGAGATCTATCTATACATTACTGTTTCTATTTATTTTGTAAAATTTAATTGAAAATTATTTTGTTTCTGACATCAGTCAAATGAAGATTATTATTATTACATAATATTTCCTGCCGATGAATACGAATCAATTCATTTATTACACCCACTTGATAATGATGTTAAATTAATCACGGCTTTCTTTAAGATTGATTCTCTTAATTTCTAGGATATAATAACAATATTACTCAGTATAATATTGAATGCCAACTTTGAAAATAGACACAATGGATTTGCAACAAAGCTATGGATTTCTTCTTTTCAACAACATTATAT
Organism: Synergus gifuensis; assembly: GCA_904066015.1. Taxonomy (NCBI): domain Eukaryota; kingdom Metazoa; phylum Arthropoda; class Insecta; order Hymenoptera; family Cynipidae; genus Synergus; species Synergus gifuensis. The sequence continues at coordinate 190,067 of CAJFCO010000081.1, forward strand.
ACGTAATTATACAATTATAAGCAATTTAGTGCATAGACGAAGTTTCAGATTCTTGTCTATAGTAGATTGAATTTTCAATAAATTCCCAACATATTACTGATAATATTACTGTAAATCTACTTACAAATCGAATCCACAGTTCTCCTTTGAGAAATTATGCAGCCTCGACATTAATAAACCCAAAGCCCATCAAGGTACTTTGCAAGGAACTTTGATGGGCTTTGGGAATGTGATTTCCTTTATTCGCATGCAAAGATTCCGTGCTCATTATTTTGAAACGGTTTCATAAATTATCCTCTCTCGATTTTACGTTTGAATTTGTATCGCAGATCGTTTATGTGCCTGGCAAGTTGATTGCACCAGGTGCACGACATTGCCTTGAAATGATCCTGCGTGTTGGTAAAAATGGCGAAACTCTCCGGAAAACAAGAGTACCGCATGCTCGCGTAGCATCTCCATAAATCCCCTCAGTGTATGGCTACGTAGGTCGTATTTGCGCGTGAGATACTGCTTGGCTCGGGGAATGTATCAAAATCAGGCGCGAGGTTGCTTTATGGACGAGAACGCTCGTAAATACGCACTTCTGGTACTCCTACTCAGAGTATGGAACGCTCAGGACTCGAGAGAAACTGCCGGGATAGGTTAGGCGATAGAGAAAGGGGTACGAAATAGCTTCTACGGGATGCTAATAAAAGATAGAGCCTCGGAGATAGACCCAAGCGAGATAGGAATACAGCCTTGCCTCGCCAGGTTCCATTGTTTTGCGAATAGACGCCCTCGCTTGCCAATGGAATACACACAGGAAGCCATGGTCACTAATATTGTGCTGGCTTACTCTTGTTTAGATTAATAATATTCTAACGACACGCTTTACGTGCGAGTACATGCATTCAATACTCCCAAAGTTTTCATGTAGGTACACAACATGTACCCTCTTCGACTTTCCTCTAACTTTATCAATAGATTTTGTAGCCGGAGATCTAATCGTTAATATTTGCAGGCAATGTATCTAATATGGTAATTAATTTCATGCACTCGTAATTATTTACATGTATTCATCATTCCCTTCAAACTTTCGACATAAGCAAACAAAATATACAATTTTGCCGATGTTTGATTTTCCAATGAGTGTGGATCTATGTAGTAAATATAATAATAGTTTGAATTAGACAAATATAGCAGTTTTAGTAAAACAAGTCCTGTTACAATACTATCTTATTTACTCAAGATCAACTTAATTTCTCCTTGACCTACTCAAAAACAAATTTCTATACCACACAAATCTTCGAATTGTTGGCCATATAGAAATGTGATGCAAACAAAAGACCTGTTAGGAATTTTGATATGGATTCGAGTTTACTATCTTGGGAAGAAGGGTTTATGCATGGACATAAAATTGAATTTTCTAGTGGCAAGACAATTCACGAAATGATCGATAAGTCGTTTGGAAGGTATGTATATTCGCGAGATACTAATAAAGACGCCTTTCTCACGGAAGGTTGTTCTACTTCGGACGAGCTTTGGACGATTATCCGCAAGCCTCACTCGTCTCGAAACTATGATAACGTTTCACTGTGAAACATTTCCTCGTTCTCTGCTGATTCGCTGGGGAGCAAGGAATTCCCTTGGAAGCAATAGAAACAGTTACGATCTTTCTCAAACACCTGGGGAAGGTATGGAGACGGAGGCAAGTCACTTTACAACATTGGAATTAGATTATATTCGCGAAAATTGTTAAGAAGATAAAGGAAACTGAATCTGTGTGAATGTGAAGCTGAATCTTAGTTGATAATTTTTATACACGTTTCATAATTCCATATTTTCATTTTTGAATGCTGTTTAACTCTTTGCTTTAAAGGTCTTTCGTCGAAACCGCATATAACTACTTCACAACCTTCATTGAGTAACTCGACTTACCCAAGCGTGCAGAATCCACTTATTGCCAACAATTTTTCGCGTTTTCAAGAGAGAGCATAGAAACTTCTCCAAAACACGCTTCAGCAAATCTTGTGTTTTGGAGTTATGCGAATTCTGACAAGCAACTTTAATTATCAATTAAACACTGTCAATAATGGATAGAAACACCTAGAGATTTTCTGCATAAAATAGATTATCTCTTCGTTCATGCACATATTAATGTTAATATTTACAGGGAAATCTGAAAACACTGAATGATAATTCAAATTGGACTACACAGTAATATGTTCCTGAATGGTGTGGATATCTTGGGAGCATGTGAGGTGAACCCTGGCTCACTGTCAAATTGGGCTTGGGCCAAAAAAAGGTACCTAGTTAAACCAGAAACAAAGGAAAAAAAGGGGCAAAGCAAGGCGAACTCGAACGAAGCGTGAAAGCTACTATGAAGGCGTCAGACCGCACGGAATTTCCTACGCTTGATGCCGGACACGAGGCTTAATTGCACCGGCGCGTAATGTAAATATGCCGTCAGTTAACCGTGCTGTCCACACACAACACACATGTAGCAGCACGCATCCACACATACACGAAGATGGAATACTCTGGCCACTCTGTCACTCACAGTAATGCCTCTGTGTCATCGCTCACTGCCGCATCAACTCCGTTGGTACAAAGAATCCTTGCTTTTCGCCCTTCATCAAAAATATATTCGCATACGATCAGTACCGGTGCGTATTGCTGGAACGGATGTGCAACTAAAAAGACATTCTATTGATAAAGGTCTATTCTCTATCCAAATGTCAGCACATATGTTTGATGACCTATATATTTTGCTGCTTACTTTGAGTTCCCAAATATTCAACCTCAAGCTAGATTCTTGGCACAGGATGAGAAAGCTGAAAAGAAACTCCATTAATATATTGACATTCAGTTAATAACTAAACACGAGACCATAATCCCGAGGTAGAGCGAAGGACTCAGAAATGTCTGTTTACCGATATGAAGGCAAACATTAATAGGGAATAGTATCAGTGTATGTTCGCGGATTATCTTATTCTTGGTCAGTACTACGGTCACTATAACTTTGGAAGCTCCAATCCATTGGGATTGGAGCTTCCTCCTTACATAAATACAGTGAGCCGAGGTGTAAATTTTGACCATGAGGAGGAAATCAACCTCTAGTAATTTGCTATTTCTTCTAATCTTCTAGTTTCTAGTGTTCCTAATAGTTCCTATACAAGTACACATCTTTATCTTTGTGTCTGTCCACAGAGCAGAATTTCCCGTATACCAAAATTCTCCATGGTCTTTTCATGGACTCAAGGTCTCTTATAGACGGAAGGTAGTGTATGAAATAATAAAAGGGTGTAACACAAGACCTTGAGCGATCGGCGCTAATGCGAGTCATCCTTAATATCAACGAACTCATTTCTTCTCTCGACCCTCCTTAGCATTGTTTGAAGAATGAACGATCGACGCTAATGGGAGGAGTCTCATTGCACTGACATTCGGTCAGACTCATCCCTTTCTGCTTCTTACTTAGGGTGATCTCGCCATTTATATACTAAAACAGAGTTGTGGCAAAGCGAAACTGCTCCTATAGGTGGATACTGGATAGGTAGTTGAGTTTGTTTGTTGAGCAAACGTTTGCGAACGACACCGTCGGACACTGGTGCCTAGTTCTCTCTGTTCTTTGGTACGTACAAGTCTGTCCGAACCACTGGAGGCGGTAATAGGGTAGGGGATTTAATACCATCTCCCATGATGAACAGTGGTGGTCAAATAACTTCGCCAAGTAACTCTGCATGGCGATATTAACACTGCCCGGTCCCTTTGGACTTCAGAACCCACGACTCGAAATTTCTACCACGACTTCCTGCGTAGTTACATCCTCCCATGTTTGTGCAAGTCTAAGATAAGCTCCTACCTAATTCCTCTAATTCTAAACCGTAAGCAGTTATCTGCAAGTTTGTAAAGGGAAAATATAAAATTCCTCATCATCAATGTCCATCCAAACACAACTGTCTAAATTATTTTCCTTACTCATATACATGCCAAAGTAAAAACTGTAAAACTTGTGTCCCATAGGAAGTGACAAAAGTAAAATTGAAATAACTCGAATACTATTAGAAGTGAAAAATTGTTTTTTTATTGTACAATACAAAAGTCGGCAAATTAAAATACAATACCTACGAAATGATCAGGCCTGTGTTGTAGAATAATAATGAATTTACTTTTGTTACTTCCTATGGGACACCCTGTATCATGAAATATTTTCGAAAGGTTTTCAAGTCGTAAATCCGTTGCTCGGTTTTCTCATGGTGAGCACATTTGCTTAAGGATAAGAAGGACCAACGTTCTGACACAAGTGTCCACACAAGTCGAGGTTTCTACATATATAGGCAGTGAGGAATGGCTAGGTCTAGCAAGCGTTTAGCCTGGCTTAGCATGTACTAGATGCACCATCCCTTATTCGTACGTGTTGGGGCCAAGTTATACCCGCAAACAGTCGTACATTAGTGCCCGCTGGAGTCCTGCAGGATTTATAAGGGAGGCAGGCTAGGAGGAGACTATATAGATCCTTCGTCTGCTGATGGTTAAAACTGGAAAATAGACCAAGAGAGCTTACGTGTGAAAGAGAGGAATAAACACTCTTGTTGAGGATGAGTGAAGAAGGAGAGAAAGAGAGAAGCGCCGAGGTGTATCAAACAAGGTGACTCGTGAAGGGTTCACAAAATGTGAGAGAAGAGCGAGAGAAGGCAGATTGGTGCAGTGGCCAGTTCGTTAAACTTGGCAGATGATGCAGTAACTTCGAGTAATTATCTTCGAACCTGAATGAAGAAATTCACCAGGTGGGAGTTTTCATGAAATAAACACTATACGTAAAGAAATTTCGTTTTCAAATAATATTCTAAATGGAAATTCTTGGAATTTCTAAAATAGAATGATTTCCTATATTCCAATAAAGTTTCTCTAAATCACAACCAGAACTACTGAAATACTATCAACACTTGGAACTAAATCTTGAGACTCATCAACCTGAATTTCAAAGTTATAGAGTAACAATTTGGAGAGGGCATCCCCTTAAAGTAGAACCCTTAACGAGCAATTCGTAGAAACTCGGATGTTCGAGGACGAGTCAAAACTCGGTTCCTGGGCCTCGAAGAGTTTAGTCTGGTACGTGAGCACGTCGCCAGGAGGTGGAGGATTTGAGACACGGGGGTGAGTTCAGGGATTGGGTAGAGCAGAGCCAGTGGTCAGCACACTTGGCCGACCCTACTTCGCTAACTAGTTTAATGATATATGTTGAGCTACAAGCGCCTTGATTAATCGTTAACTAATGTTGGACCTTGCAGTGCACCACTGCGGAGGATCGGAGTGGAGAGGAGAGAGGAGAAAGGAGAACTAGAGGAGCGAGCCTCCGTTCTCGAAAGCCGCAATGCCCTTACCCTCAACGAATCTGTGTCCTCCAACTCGAACGTAGCCAAACAGAAATCTAATCTCTACGGATAATTTGATTTATGATTCCCGGCCGGATCCAGACTCAGGGAAGGAAAAACCGAGACATCCAAGTCGTCGATGCAATTTGTCACGAGCCTCCAATGTCCAGCGGTCGTACAAACTTGTATGTAAATTTGTTTCCAGACAAAAGGGAAGACATTTTCGAGACGGGGTGACCAATTGATAAAATGGAAGATAAAACTAGTGGAAAGATTAAATTGGGGTGCAATTTATTAAGGTATTGGTATTATCAAGTAGGCGAAATGGAGACAGCGGGGAAAAGAGGGATTAGGGTAGTGGGGTAAGAGGGGAACAGTATCAAGGTGGAGAAGAGAGGACCACTTTCGAGGGGTAGGGGTGGCTCAGAGATGCAAGACACCGTGAAATTACCACCAGAGTCCCTCATCCCCGGGAGGTTAAAGTGGGTGGTAGAACGGACTCTGTCCACTCCGAGAACCTACGTCGGCTGACGGGTATTTGTCTTGTCTCCTTGTTTATGAGATTCAACATTGTTATTTGGCACCGTTAGGGAGTTGTTTCTCGCCATCTTCCTCACTCAAATTCTCTTTCTCGCTCTCTCTCTCCCTCTCTCTGCGGGTCGCCTTGTTTCACAGAGTTTCCTACTTTAAAAGGCCACGTTGGCAGGCACAGACGTATCTCGCACTAGCCGGTAATGCCACGTCATGGTCAAACTTAATGCCAGACCTGCTTCTGATGCTGCAAATTAGACGATTCTGAGTCCAACGACCTCCCTCCCATAACTAGCCATCTTTCCGATTTACAGATGGTGAAATATTCTTTACAAGATTTCTATTGTCTTGTTCGACAATTATGGGTTCAAGAAACTCTTGTCCTCAAACAGAAAATGATTTTTATCATGATACTACATTTTTTAATTTGGTAAAAGAAACAAATGAAGATCACTTTGAGAAAAGTGAAACATTTTGAGAGTTTATTTTCTAGTAGAATCTCATTTTGTCTATTTAATTTATACAGCAAATTCTTGGAAGCTTATCCTGGATGTAATAAGCTCTTGATTGCGAGCTTCGAACATACTCCTGGTTTGGACAATGGCATCGTACACAAGGATATGCATCAGGCGAATTGCAATTATATTTCAGCACCGCTTAACGTTTCTGGGAGTAAAACATACGAGGCCTCAAATCAGCCGAGATAATATTATCCTACCACCTGACCACTGTATTATTATGCAAGTCTCCACTGCTGGCTGCAATTGCTACAAGCTTGTCATTTTCTACCTTTAATATGTTGCAATAACCAATAATCCAGTAATATCTTAACTTTTAATTAGGCCCACACATGTTCTAATATAAATTCTAATTAAAATATGCGGTGAAAGATATGACTAATTCAGAAAGTACATTAATTAGAATCATGTGACACCCGATTTCGGTATAAAACACCGCATAAGCAAAGAGGGGACAAGCAGAATAAAGACAGGAAGGTAGTGAAATCATCACGCTTAAAGGGCATACACATTGGCAGCTTGGTGATTAATTGCGAGAAAAAAATGTGGGAAAAAAGAAAAAGTGCAAACGTCGTTCGAATGGACGTCATCAGGACGAAGGGTTATCTAGATGAGTTGTCGAGCGGCAACTCCGAACCTCGTTGGCAACCACGTATAATGTTCAACGTCAATATACACTGTCGGATGCTTTTTCCGAAATTGACAGATTTTCAATTTAATCAAGTTCCAATCTAATGGAAAAAAATACCCGATCTATTGATATATGAATCGCGATGCATATAACCAGAGCTCTGCGCTCACACAGTGAAAGAAAAAGTGGAAGAGTACAACTGGAAAGAGAGTGAGGAGGTGGAAGTAGATTGAAATAATTCTTTTATGTTTAACTGCACAAAGAGACGGTCGACTAGATTATCGAACTCAGGAATTAAACTATTGATAAATATTTCATCAAATATCAATCACGCGCTTTTCTCGTAAAAGCTTGTATAAAAAGCCGAATATATAGAGTGCAATTATAAATATTCCCCATTTTATATTTGGTCGCGCAAGATGCGAGCATAAGAAATTTTAATTTAAGACTGAAATAATAAATTACTTAAAATCTTGAATCTTTGAAGTCTCTTGAAAATCCTTAGGGGCCACCCACAAAATATATGTTTTTTTTTTTTGTTTTTGGGGGGGATTACCTCGAATGTACCAGAGATTAAGGTAGTAGTAAATGTGTAATGTAATTGCTACCTTATTGCTCGCTCACACCGAATGTGATTATGACGAGTGTAAACAAAAGTAAATGAGATGCGATAAAGTAACCGGATTCCTTATAACTTATATGGTCGATGGACCCTGGGGGAGTGGGGACCCTTCGAAAGCAACGTCAGTATAGTTGTGATCCGAATCACAGCTACCGGCGACCAATAATAATCGCAATTGTGAAATTCGATCGAGACGCAATTTAGAAGCTGAAATGAGCCTTCGAGGTAATGAGATTCCAGTGTTAGAGAGCTGGTTTGCACGCCTCGATCGTTTGCCTTCAATCACTTCTTGACAGATGCACTTACGGGTGGAACTACGGCCCATCAAGTTGGAATGCGCCTTCGGGCTGCCTTTGGTCATCTCGTTTGGTCGAGCCTGGTAGCTGCCACTCGACTTCAAGTTCCTTTCGCGCCAACTTTTGACTGACGTTGACAAACGGAATATGTCCTAATTCACCCTGACTCGAAAATGCTCTTTCTGTCCCCGGAAAACCGAGTATTTTTTCTATTTTTACAGAACACCGATATTTAATAAGATACTAAATATAACAATAAAATCCTATTTGTTAAAATGAAACATCTCCTGACCTAGAGATCGAGATTGGTGAATGAAAATAAGTGCAATTATGTCGGTGTTATGAAATACTTTGCAAAATAATTAAATTTGAAAATGACAAGTTATAGAAACCTTGAAACGAATTTTTATCAGAAGAGATGCGATAATTGCAAACCAATAATGGTCTAGAGATTAATTAAGGTTACGATATTAAAAAAATGTAATTACACTTGTCATCGACGCATCTCGTGAGATCGTGAGCGAGGCTGAAAGAGCCGATAATAAAAATAAATTGCGAAATCACTGCGCGGTCGCACCTTTGTGATTCTTTGTAAATTATCGGTCTTTCCAGATATTTATTACACCGACAAGTATCTCGTAATTAGAAAGAATTTCCAGCGAACATCGGCCAGTTACTTGAGAATTCCACGATTGAAAGTAGATATTATACAATTTATAGTGTTATCGAACGAGTTCTAGTATTTATCGTTTGTGGACGTTTGCCCGATATTTCATTCGATTACGCACTCCTGTAAATTTATCTCGTGACCAAAATGGTACATATAGTTTGATAAGCAATTGTGTTTATCTAAATCGTTTAAATTATCATTTTAGAATTGCTTAAACAACTATTAGAAAGTCTGCAGTAGAGACAAGGTTTAAATTTGAGAATAATATAGGGGGACATAGCATTTTTGAATCATAAGATTCAAAATATCACTATCGCAATTTCCAGGGATAATGAAGAAGATTATCTAAAAAATAGATTAATTTAGGAAAATTAATTTTTGCTTGGTGTAAACTCGAGCATTACTGAAGAAATCGCAATAATCGGCTGGCGCTTCGGGTTTACTTGGGCATTAGTCCGAAAAGTAAGCAACGTTCAGAAAACTGAGACTGAAACTGACAGTGCAAGTGGTCTGTGAAAGGTGGTGAATGTATAAGCTGCGTGCAAACAGATTTCACTCAAAGTCTCAGGATCCGACGTTCTGACTAAAGGATTTTTCCCTCTCGGATTTTCGAGACAAAATACTCTAGGTTGCAAACTAAAAAAAAATGTTGGAAAAAGGGAGAAAAGGATAAACCAGGTTCGATAAAATATTAATGAAAGAATGATCTGTATGATTTAAAAATTTCAAGCGTCTCAATTCAATTTAATGTACGGAAGAAAGTCAGTTGGCAGGAGGCGCATAAAAATACTTCTCGCTTGAAGTCATCACTAATGTGACGCGGGATTCTCCCTTCTTAGTCAACGTTGTCTCAAGACTCGAAAGCGCGTATGCTCATTCTATTCCCGGATCTGGACTACGGACATGATTAATTTAAATTACACACAAGCCTCAAGCAACACACAGACATTAAAAAACGAATTAAATGCTATTTTAAAAATCAAGCTTGAGAATCATTTTCTCTGTCTACAGTTAAAATCATTCCAAACAAATGAAAATTTGAAATTATAATAGAATCGATCTAAACATTCGTCTATTAGTAATTCTAGAGCAGAAATTTTGACCTCTGACAAGAAACCCAAATGATTTGATGAATGCTATCAACGGTCCAAGATCTTAAAGATTGCACAACTTTCGAGTCTCAAATGTAAAACGTTCATTGACCCCTGATCCTCGTGGAAGTCGTTCGCCACGCTTTGTTTTGTGAGTTAATCGTATACAGGTCAGATGGAGAAAGAAAGTGACATACAGAAGGAGAGAAGACTATTGGCCGATTTAGGTTGAGCATGTCGAGGCAACTGCTTAACCAGGCAATTGATTGTCATTGGCACACAAAACCGAACTTAACTATACCGACTCGTCTGATTATGATTAGGCCGTTGCACTTTCGTGATATTATACTTCATGGCGGGTGTTAAATCGTTAAGGTTGATTTACTATTTCATTGTTGGATTACAATAAACCACTATGTCAATGTCCATAATGAAATAATGAGAGTCACTTGTATTATTTAATATCCTATATATGTTTTCCCCATTATTTATAGGCGGTCGAAAATGTGACTCAGGTAGTATAATAGATAATACTATAGTACTCGTAGTATGTATAGGATACGAGATACGTGTTCATACAATTTATGATAAGTTTGCATCACAAGAAAGAGTAAATTGCGACTTACCTCGCTTTTCAAGTTGAGTGGAACATCGCAGGGGTTGTCCATCTCGAGTTCCGTCTTGACCTGATGCGAAAGCATGCTGTGACTGTGTCTGGGTGGGACCGCGGTAGCCAGCATGTTGGAATGCTGTCGATGCTGAAGATGTGACTGGAGACAAGGCTGATGCTGATAGGGTGGCGACAGCTGAGTATTCAGAATACGGAGGTCAGCTGGGGGTGAAGCTGGTGCAGCGGTACTGCTCTGTTCCTCCTCGGCCGAGCCCTCCGCCATGTCAGCCTCGCATCCCGATGACTCACAATCTGAAATGATTAATTTTAGTCTAAAATTATTTGAAATCACATGACAATCTATCATACATACTAATTCCTACAACATAAAGATACTTAAACTGATTCTGCATGACTAATTAAAGTGCATAAATCACATAAAAGAACTCCAGTCCATTATTTCAGCCCGATAAAAAGGCGGAATAAGCTCCCATAGAAAAGTTGAAATCGCCTGTGCTTGAGGAACATATGGCGATTATAAGCATGTTATTTATAGTGTTCCCCTTGTTCCCTCCTCGATATCACTGACGGTTAGGTTCGCGCGGCGAAACGACTCGAACCGAAAACTCTAAAAGCGTTTGACTTGGTGAGGAATCAGACTCATAAATCGGTCCTATACCTAACTTGTGTAGGTTATGGCGCCTGGAGCATCCTCGAGCTGAGTTGCGAGCTATGAGGCGCTCTGAAGACTTCGCAGTTCGCATGGCTGTTTCTAAACCCACCTTATCTACTAGCCCCTATAATAAGCTGCGATCTGAAACCGTACATTCATGCGGAGAAACGTGTTTGTGTGTGTTAATGTGTGCGCACATTTATGCCAGAACCCCCTGTGCAACGGTGATTCTCAGACAGGCTCGCGCATGTGAAACACATCGCGGCAGCCAACGTTAGGATGCCACGACTGAGCGCTTGCAATTACAAGCTGGTCAACATATAATTATCCCCAATGACCATAAATTACCGGATTTTTATGCGCAACATTCTTAATTACCCTTTGAATTAACATCAATCAACCCCCTTAATTACACGCTGCTCCCGTTGATGCCGATGCGATGCTGATGCTGATGCCACTACCTCTCGGCCCTGAAAGATCTCTACGATGATCCTCTCAAGCGAGATTGGTCGAGGAACACTAGATACTGAGCAGGATATAAATACGATACGAGCAAAAATATTACAAGACTTTGAGTCTTTATCGAGTCGTGCAATTTATGTAATGACATCAGGAAATCTGAGAAAACTTGGAAATAACGAATTGCTTAATCCTCTGTGATATAGCATACAGAAAAATGATTTACTATTATTTAGAAGAATATAGCGTTTATAAATTTGAAATAGTTAAAAAGAACTTGTGAGCAGGAACAAGGTGCTAATTTCAAAGGAGATTTATAATGTTAGGTTTCTTTATTTCTCTTCCTTTCTGTGCATTAGCATTATTTCTTTCATCCAAAACGCGCAGATTTCTTACTGATAATCATCAAGCCCTCATTAAGTCATCCGATTCCGGTTGGCTGTTTTCGCAACCTATCTATTATTTTATAAAAACCCCTATGAATCGACTGCCACGATAAATCGGACAGCCGGTAGTTAAAGGCCTAGTAATTTTGGTTCTGAGGCATCTCAGCAATTAAAATTCGTATCCTAGCTGGATGATCAAATCGCCTAAGGAGAGAAATAACTAGACGAATTCTTAGATATTTCATTTCTTCAAAGCAGCAGAATTAAAATTCAAAAAAGTTTTCTTCAAACACTATAGAATTGGTTTATTTAAGACTTCATTGTAAATCTCAATTTTTCGATCAAAGATTAAAGAAACAATAAAAATTTCACAGAGTAATTTTTTTGAACGATCAAAGAAACCATCTGCCTATAATTTATTATCCTGATATTCTATAGTAGATGTTACAAAACCTTTCACGAAATTTTCAAAGTAAATATATATTTTTAGAGAATAAGAGACCTCCCTACAGAACTGGACCTAATAAAGGAAATTAAGATAGTTTCTACAGAAATTATTTATTTAAAATCCTGAAAATATAAAAAATGGGTATTTTCTGCCAGTGCGATGATCCATCCAGGCATTCGACATAGACGTGTTTTAAAAAGTAAAAGCATTGGACTCGGGCCAGCGCAAAAATAGAAGCAGATGTTGTTAGTTGCGTTTCGAACGCGAAGTTTAAGAGGCGGCAAGGGAGCTTGAACTCTTTTACTGCGGGGGGTGGGGGGGTAGAAGAAGAGATGAGCAGACTGTATGAACCACAACGTGATTTCATTGCCCTTGAATTCTTACTAACAGAGCGCTTAGATAAAAATAATTACCCTGATAAATGTGCGATGCTTGTAGGCACCGTGTTACTGAACAATTTTGTCTGCACGCACTCACTCACTGGGGCATTTATGCCCCAAGGCACGCGTATGCCTGTGTACACCGAGAGGTGCCGACCAAAAGTTTTTGCTTTGAAGTTGCAAGATGAACGGGTTCCTTCTAATTTTCAGTGTCTGCATTCTTTAACGGGCGCCCTCCTCATTTGGGCCATCCGATGTGGTTGGATTCCCTCGTTTAATTAGTGGCATGTCCCGAAACTTAGATTCGCTACTTCCTCTGCTAAAGTGTTTGGTTATGGTCGATTAATATGGGCGGCAAAGGTTTTAAGATTTCATAAACGTGTTTCCATAAAAAAGGTGTTGTCAAGAGGGATGGTACATGAGCTAAAGTAAAAAAATACTTCTATTACCAAAGTGATGAAAATCGATAAATAACTTTTCTCTGGGAGGATTCATGTTCATGTTCTAATCAGAGTTCAGAGTGAGGGGCAGTATCGCCCTTATCAGTTGGTCGAGGTGGAAATGATTTCCGCTAAATCGAGTCCCCTTCCGATTTATGGAGACCCTCTTGCTTGTCGACGTATGCGTATCGCCGTAACATGAGTGTTGAGGGCTCATACGCACTCTCATATATATGTTCGCCATACGCAGAAACAAAACTCATTGGAGACGTTCACACAGTCACATTAAACGGGTGCCGCACCCGCGTTCAGTTTAATCCTTGCGTTTCGTGACTCGGGACAAAGCCTCGTGGATTTCTGACAGAATGGTATCGCACGTAATGACCATTACCTTCGCACTTAGTTGGCATTCTATGTATATCCTGTACCTACTACAAGGTTGGTAACCATGACTCGTTAAACACCACGTGCAGCTCCGCAGAGACGAGCTCCTTTTATTTTTTCTCTCTCTTTTTCTTTCTCGACCCTCCTTTATCTCTCCGTGTCATTTTCTCTCCAACTAGCATTATGACTAGTCCACAAAAGACGCGATTATGCCTACCACATTAATCCGCTCAATTGATTACAGAATAGTGAAAGAAGTCGCTCGGACAATATCACAATGGGCGGCTGCCAACTGGTCCCGCTGAGATCATTTTTTTATATCATTGCTCGTGTTTCGAATGGAAGTCCACTTTCTTCCACTACCACTATTAGTCTCCCAATTAGTTTTTCAAAAATACAGTTTGATGCTAAGAACATGTATAACGCAAATCGGTTATTTTGTTTACACTTCTTTCCATTGCTAACAGATTATGAATCCATGGGTTCATAATAATAATATATGCTGCAGCATTATTATTAGCAAATCATTATTGTCAGCAAAGATTTAGCAGTGACTAAGATAATACGTCTCTCAGTAAAACTAAAAAAAGAGTTTATTTTTCACCTCAAGGATAATTTCAACAATATTCATGATCTTGTAATTCCTGATCAATATCAACTCTACACAGACTATTAGTTTTTGCATGAATTGTATAATAAGTTCGATTAAATCATTATAACAATAATTCCCTCAATTACAACCTTGGCACATGGTTTCCATTCTACTGAATATTATAGTTATTTTTTTCTATTCTATCACCTTTCTGCAAATAAAAATTCCCCTTATTTATGGAACGCTGCCAAAAAGATAGAATCTAAGTAAAAAGAGATATCACATTACACTAGAACAGTATGAATAATAATTGACATCAGAGAGACATAATCCATATAAGGCAATGTATTATAAATAAGTCTCCGATATTTAAATTATCTATTTCAGAAACATGCAACACTATAATATTGGCTAAAGTTATTTCAGTTAAAATGACGAAGTTTGCCGTTAAAATTTCACCGAAGCAATCTGAGCCAATTGAAATCGTTATAAGTATGTATAAGAAAGCATTCTATAAAAAGTAAGTTATAAAAAAAGGTGTTTAATACTAATTCGGCTCATGGTTGCGATGCCATCTTGGAAACAAATGCTCTGTCGGATAAATTTTGAACAACTGTTTTTTATGAACCTTCTTTGCTCTCGACAATACTATAAATCAACTAAAAACAATCTAAGAATAGCCATTGGTGATTGACTCGACAGAATTGATTATGACCTAAATTTATCAAAAAACTCATAACACTTCCTCAGGTTAAATCAATTCTGCACTTAAGAGCAGGAACATACGCAGTCCTCCCTAACTTCTTATGAGAGCAGGAAGAATATTTCATCTTTTACAGCCTCCGTCACCGTTCGAGATTACAGGAAAAACTGCAGGGCGAACCAAATCGGAGTCGGAGTGCATTAAACCCCGAATTACCACAAATAGAACTTTAACCGCACATGACCATCATAATGGAACCCCCTACTGAGGACGTATTTACGTACTAAACCGCCTTCGCGACTCACGCTGAGCCTTCGGGCCAAACATCTGTTCAAAAAATCTGGCCTCAAATTCTTCTTAATTTAACGATCACTGCCGTAAAATTAAAAATACAAGCACATTATTCCTATTTCGAAATTAGCAGCAAATCCGAAGGCAGCGAGACATTTTATTTTTATCATAAATATTTTTACAACTATTGGATTGGCCAGTTAAATATACTTAACAGATCTCGCCAATTACCAAGCAAAAAAACAGACCGACCTGTCTTTCTAGTTTAATATTTAAAAATATTTAATCGAGAGAGTTGAAATAATTTAATAGCCGGCTATAATGTATTTCAGTACACGGTTCTAATTATAAGTGTATGTAATTAATTTATTGACGTTTGACATAATCTGCTGATCAGTTCAAACCGAATATAGGTTTCATTTATAAAAGTTAGAGGTATTTTAAATCTTTTCCTAATTATTTAAAATACAAAAAATTGAGTAATTTTACATGGTGACATTTTAGCTAATATAATTATTGTCTTCTCTATAAATAAGACAAACGTATTGATATATATTTGACATATTATAGACACTCTATTGGGGAGAAGTAAAAAAAACAGTAGAGAAATTTTTATTAGAAAAAAGGCCCCATCAAAACAATAATCATTTTATAACAAATGATAATGCACAAAAGTTGAAATAATTTCACGAGAATCGTTCAAGGAGGAAGATTCAGAAATCTGAACGCGGCTTTTACACGCAAATTAGTTCTATTAGAAGCATCGAGCGTACAAAAAACACTCATGTCTGAGCTGTCAGTGACGGAACCCTCGTGACGTGTAACCCTTCTCGCGCGACACGCACGTGCGTGCCTCTTTATAAATTATTAGAATTAATGACGCCGCACGCATTGCCTCGCCCTATGGGGTGTCACGTCGTCCAATTGTAACTAACTTTGTATGAGCAGGGACCCAACAAAAATATACAATTGTTCCTATCAGTCGCACGGAGAATTCCCGTATGTCTCCCTAATATAATACATAACATTATGAAAATTATATCCTTTCGTTATTCCACAAAACCTCCATAAATTATAATTGATCCCACATATTCTTTAGAATCATTTATCATTATTCAAACCTAAATCCTATTATAAAACGTTACACAAAAAAGGAGTCGACAAACTCTAGAGAAACTTCAAACTTGAGAACTTACTAAATTATGCAAGTTTAGTTTTACCATTGAAAAAAATTCTGACGAAAGAAACATCGATTGTCAAAAAGTATTCTGCAAGTGGACAGGTTGTCGGCTGTTATCGTGCGCAGGATCAGAGGGATGAATTGAAGTAAAAGGGAGTTGAATGGGGTGGTGAACGAGGGTTGACGAGCCGAAAAGAGAGTCGACGAAGAAGGGAGAAAAGGTTGGGAACGAGATAGGATTTAAAGAGGGGAAAGCATCGATTCCTTTTCTTGACCTCGGCAATATCCGTGCCGATTCATTTAACCTTTCCTAGAAACGATATCTTACAATCTTATGTAACCCACTCCTATATTTCAACAATAATCTTCCTCCAAATAAATCATTAATTTTTCAATTTAACAAGATCCTAATCTTTCAATCTTTTCGCAAATCTAATCATCAATCTCAATCCTTTCAACTCTCTTCAAATAAAAAAATCCCTTAGCCCTTAGCAACAACTTATCCTTTTCATAAATTCTACAATCATCATTTCTGAAGAAATTTAGCTACCATTAATACCATTATTTCATCAATATTCCTATTATACCCACACAATTTCTCCCTCCCTGAAAACCAGAAAACTTTTCCAAGACAAGTTATAAATATCCCATTACAAGTTATGCGAGAAGTTATACCCCAAGACAAGTTATATAGACCTCGTAAAGCGATACGCACATGAATTCCCAAGTATGCCTTCTCGTAAAAAAGGCGGTTAAGAGTTCTTAGGTTATTAGATAAGATATTCTTTGACATACTAGAGGAGGTCGCACCTCGCCACGAATAAGACGAATGGTCCCTTTTCCGTCTCATGCCTTGTTCTTTTGTGCTAAGAGCAAGTGCCTACCCCAACAATATCGCGAGTCGAGAGCTCGCTCCTTTGAGATTTTCCACCCCGAGCGAACAAGCCATCACCACTAGACCTCCCTTCGATCCAACATTCTTTCTTTTTCCCTCTTCTCGTTATTCTCACTCTTCTCCACCTCTCTCTCTTTCTTTATCTCGCCCACTCCCTCATCAACCCTCGAGGCGGCAAAGCAAAGAATTCTCCCTCCGGTTCTCGGGTTGCTCGCACTGATTTTCCAGCTCGTATCGCTCAACCACCCCCAACCACCTTTCCGTACCAAACGCTCGGCTGGCAGTCACGCTGGTAACACGTGCTCATGTTTACCTCAGCAGTTAGTCACATGGCACGAGAAAAACTTTCCAGAGTTCGATATTAAAGATACATCGAAATTATTATTCCCTTAATCCAGGATTAAGAGAATACATACTCAGAAGGGGATGAATAATTAATCACCGTAACAAACTTATCATCTGATTCCGTATTTCTGCAAATCCAATCGTCAATTCGAACATCTATATCTTGTAAATTTACTCCCTAAGTAATACCACGATATTAAAGAGAAGATGAACATTAAATTAACTTTAAAATCAGGTTCGGTCTCTAATAATGGAACGGTATAATTCCCTAATTAATCAGATTCGTCTTAAGCATAAACAAAGTCGAAATATAGAAAGGATCGATTTTCCATTACCGGTTTTCCACTGGAAATAAACCTTAATCACACTTGTGTAGGTTACAGGTTCTCCGATCCTTCAATTAGCATTTTCAGGTCACATTGACTACACAAGTATACACTCGCTCTGATATATAAGTATTCGCGAGGGCGTGCATAATTATCGCGGTAATTATTAGAACGCAGCTAAGTAGCTGGAGGGAATTATCACCGACTTCGGTACAGGGGACCAGGCTTGGTTTCCAGTCTCTCTACTCTCCTTATTCCCGCATGGCCACAACCAAGTAACTTTCTTAATTACCGAGATTAACTTAATCGTACCCAGCCGGCGATAATCACCGGCGAATCTGCTCATCGAGCCGTTGGGATTCCGCGAGACCAACGCGCTTACGACTTTTTTTTTATAAAGGAAACTCGAATTTTCGTCTGCGGAAAATGTCTATATCCTTGGATGTGATATAATTTGACTATTGTTTTAATTACAATTTTAATAATTGCAATTTCGCCGCGACCTCTTTTCATACATCGGACAAGAATATTCCCTCGAGATTTCCCTGTCGGTGACAATCGATCGATCAGTGATGAGTAATTTATAACTGGATCAATAACCAAATGGAGTGCGTTACAGATTAAAATGTACGGATGTGGAATTAGCCTCGACTCAAAATTAGACCAATGACATTTCGATGTCCCTGTTACTCAGTTCCAACTACGATGTGGCAACCAATTCGAGCACCAATAATTATAAGATATATGGTTTTGGTAAAATAAGAACTAAAATTTTCTGGGAGAAGAAGAATGTCCAATAAATTTTGACCTGATTGAATGAAACAGCTTTATAGAAGGAAAATGATTGGATTTAAATCGAGTTGGCTTTCGTGACTTCGCCTGTTAATACAGGATTACTAGAGTGTAGGCGGAGTGAGTATTGCAAAGATTCGGTCGATCGAGCACATGCAATATAGCTTATCAAGTTCCACGAGAATTAACTGACTTTTAATAAAAAGGGCTGAAAACTCGATAACTCACCTGAGGCTACTCGTGACTGATGTATGTAGAACGACGTTTTTCTGTCCTGGTAGCACTCTCTCAAATAATTTATCAGTCCCGATGAATCGAGTAACGGATCTTTCGATGAAATCACGGCTTTTTCCGAAATGTCGCTTTTATTTATAAGCACAACACTCACGCAGTCTGCTATTTGCGTCCTACGCTCAAATATTTACCAAAGGATCCTATCGTTCTTTAACTTCGAGTCTTCAAGATCTAATATATGGTTCCGCGCTAGTGACATCAGCCTACTTAATTACACCGGGGTAATTGCGAGTGATTAGGGATGATTAAGAAGGAAATCGTTATTTGCGATTGATAAATAAATTGTCGGATTTCAAGATAGAATTTAGTCGCATAATTTAAACAGTTAAGTTTGAACAAGAGTTTAAATAATATAAAAGTCTCACTTCACGTGACTTTGCGAGGACAATAATATAGAATCGTCTGCCTTGACGGATTCGCGAGATAACGGGGAGCGGCCTTATAATGGGCTTTTAATTATTCTATTTGTCACGAGGCTCACTCAAGATGCGATGTTTGTCGTTGAAACGCTATAATTTCAAATGAAACACTCTGACGTGTTCCTGATCACGTGGACGAACGCTCAACAATTACCACGCGCTGCAGAGATAATTAGTAGTTTATTAGTGTTGATTTTCTTGCTTTTGCACTTCACTGATGGATGTAAATACACTTTCCAAGAGCTTTCGTTTCAAGGTGCACAAGAAAATCTCGCCTTGTTATTTTCTTTCAGATTCCTGTTCTCAAGATTGATGTCCAGTCTTTAAGACTAAATTTAGATTCGTTCAGAAACTTGATGATCTTCCTTCAATCTTGATAATCTCTCCTTCAAGAGTCCTTCTTTTAATGAACAAATTTTTTCAAATGGCACTGATTACTAATCACTGATCACTGATCCAGTCACCAAATGTCCGCGATTCCTTCACCACTTTGTCATATCTCTATCATACCACTCACAAATCTACCAAGATAATTGGATCTTGATGACGCTGGGTCTTCACCGCGGAACCAGTCGATACCGGTAACTGATGGGGGGATGATTTAGCCAATGAAATTTTCAAAAACCGAGTACCGAATTCGCGATACCGAATGTTTTCCAAAAAATGGAAGAGATGATGATAGACTATGATGGTCTATCTTCTTGAATGAAGAAGCCGGCGTGGATACCACGTTGTACCGGGCTGACATGGAACGCGAAAACCTCAGTCCTGAACACCTTCGCGATCCGCAGTCTGGCTGCGTAGTGGCATGAAGTTGCGCGGCGGGAAGCTGGCGAACCGTCGAGTTAACAGTCGCCGCGCCTGTGTTACACACGGAGGGGGATCAGAGGCGTGACGGGGGCGGACCCAATGCGCGGAGGTGGGCCGCGAGTTAGACGCGAGATCCCGTTGTTATGATTGTTATGAGTGTCCGAGCTGCCTCCCTGGGCTGGGGGTGGTACGCGGGGAACCCCTGTAATATACCTACCCCCCCCTTCACGAGACCGAACGAGCTCGTAACCGTGATGCAAATCAGATGGGGGTTGGGGTAGAAATAGGGTGGGGATCAGGAGCGATTGGGTCGCCAGCTAGAGAGAAGACCTTATATACTCTTCCGGGAAATGTCCACGAAGATGTCAAGCTAAAGGGTTTCCAAGTTATCAAAACTACTTTACAACTGTCATCTTCGCAAGTATTGATGCTAAGGACACCAACTTGATGTCTTGAATCATCAAACTATCAAATTATCTTGATGTCATCGAGATAGTTTTAGATGGTTAGATCTTCAGGTTTTGTAAAATCTGATTAGAAGTTATAGTTATAGGGAAACAAGAATGTTTACATTTGAGAAAGATGCTGAAAGTTTGTGTAGAAGACAAATCAGAGGGTGGTTTTTGTAAGGTTTACTCGACCTATTCTAAAATTGAGATCAGTAAGAAATTACGACTTGGTATTTTCCAAGATAAGATGGAAAAACTTCAGAAGATTTCTGAAAAATGCGACTAAACCTATTTTCACTTCATATTCAATTGAAAAACAAGAGAAGAAATCCTGACACCAAAATCTGAGTCTAGATTAAATCTAAAGCGTCGGGCAAAGATCCATCAGGTTAAGATACTAGAATTGCAGATAATACCCTAGATTTTATAGAACAAAATTTGAAGAATGATTTGAAGGATTCTTCGGCAGATTTAGATTCTTGATGAAAGTATTCATACACACATCAGGGATCTACAATTGAAAATTGTGGACAGCACTTGGAATGATTTAAACCCTTTCGAAAGATCCCTTTTTCGCGACGCCATTGATACTGTCAGCACCCTCTGTGTTTTAATACACCCCTTCAATTTCCCTGACGCCGAGCTCGACCCTTAGAGTTTTGCATCCCTTGTTGAGTTTCGGCGGTTATTCCCAGCCAAGTTGGTTTAAGTAACTCTCCGATTTGTAGAATTGTGTTTTTCACCGCCCCTTTTGTGTTTTATCTTGTATAGAAATGATTCAACTTGTCCTTGATTCATCAATTAAACAAGTCAAATATTTCTTTCACTAATAACATTCACTAACGACGTACAATAAAAATAAGAAATCCTCGATTCAGTAATAACATCATCATTGATTCTGTCTTTCAAGACACTAAAGAACCTAAAGACAGAAACTCTAATCAAATGTTAAAAACACATTAAGCTTAAATCGAGGCTTAAATGAATCCGATTATTATCAATGTACCATCCATTTAATTTCTACTCGTCAATTCCATGAGCCTCTCCAGATTAGATTAAAGCTATATTTACTGTCACACTTGCTCATATCTTGTAGAACTGATCTGCAGAAACGATGAATGCATTGTCTCGAGAAAGTTCTATCTTTATAGACTCCTCGATTCAAGTCCTTACACTCTAAATCTGTCGATTCCATGAAAGCTGACTATTTCAGTATTTGAATATAAATGAAGCATAATAATCCAATCAAGAAAGCCCTAACACGATTCCCAATAAGTCAATAGTAATTCCAGAATTTGTAGGTAGAGATCTGAAGAATTGCACTACATATTTTACATCCAAACCTAACAGGAAGAATCAGAATCGGAAACAGAAAGTTCAAGTGCAGCGCAAAGAAGAGTGAGAAATCGGATGTAAACGATCGAATTATGGTGTGAAAAGCCTTTCATTCGAAACACAGAAACGAACGAATGAATGGATACACTTGTCCTTCTTGCTCTCGAAGGTCCACGAGCTTCTCACATATAAGCTCCCAACCCCTCGAGTTTGCTGAGCAGGCAGGAGGTGTAGCCAGCTGGTAGTTGAAGTTGTAGGAGTCGGTTGGATGTGGGTCTCTGCTCCCTCAATGCTTTACTTCTATCATTCTCTCTCTTTTTCTCCTATTTCTCAAATCTACCTTGCTCTCTTTCTCCAAGCCAGGACAGAACTCATCCCAACGGTACCACCCTTCCTTTCGCACTTGTTCGCTTGGTGGTTCCCTCGTCATGTTTTCTCTCTCTTTTAGACTCTTTCCACCTCTCCCTGGCTATTAAGGGACGCTTCGTCTTTCTCCCCCGTCCCACCGGATCGATTAAAACTACAAAGTGTTGCCTCTCCATCCGTTGGTACGCTCATTCGTGGTTGACTGCATTGCTCCGCCACTCCTGGCGGCACTGGGTTACCAACTCTTTCGACTCTCTCGCTTTTCTCTTAAGCGCTCTCTTTCTCCACACCTCCTTCTCCCATCTAGCACCGACGGTACTTTTTATCCTTTTATCGGAGGATCTCCGTATTCATGGACAGCTCGCTTTGCTTCCTGATAATCCCCAAGTAAAATTTTCCCGTCCCCTCGGGATTGCCTTCGAACGGGACTCCTCCGTCGGTGCTTTCACTTTTTTGCTTACCGCAGTTACCGATCCCACTTAACCTATTATCGCACGCACTGATTTTCATTGGATTCTTTTCACGGCCAATCTTTTCGTCCCGCGAAACGAACTTAACGAACCGGAAAACTCAGGATTTGTTGGGTGAATTTCAATGGGGGATTATTCTCAAATTTTCCAGTAAAAATACTTTCTTTCTCGATTAAGACGATTCAGAACTATTTGTCCCGATATGGAAAACTGGTAAGAACCCCACGAGGCGCGTCACAGTCTAACTGATAAACGCCCGTAGGGAAAACTAATTAGAACTACATTATATTAGTCCATCTAATTAGCCCCAACCATGTTCCATTCGATTTTCCAGCATATATGCTGTCAATATTCTCTTGCTTCAGTTTGCTATCAAAAACTTTCTGTTATCTGGGATCTTATATTCTTGGCAGTTTCTATACAAATAAAGCGTCACGTAAAATTCAAGATATGCCTTCTGCTTTAGCACTGAAGTCGACTCCAAACTCGAAAGATTAGTGGGATCTGGTAAAAGACTGAAAAGGCAAAGGTGCACGATTATATCCCTGGGTTCGACGTCGCTTCTGGGCCTCGCTCGCTTTAAGTCGCGCTTCTGCGTGGATAATAACAGAGCCAGTGGAAGCCAAGCGTCTTTACGAGCATCTTCCCAGAAGTATAAACCTAGTCTCCTTTCCTCCTCTAACTCTTGCCCGAATACAATCGTCCCTCCTTTTCCGTCGCATGCGATACCCATAAATGCTTGCTTTCGACCGCGCTGAGTTTTGTTGCTAATTAATGCGACTACGGTCCCAACAAAGTTGCTCATGCGTGCGTGCCTCTTCCAAAAACATCAACGCACACTTTAACCAAAGTCGATGAGCTGTACCCGAATTGTAAGGATAGGGCCACTCCCGAAGTTTCGAACGACTTTGTAAAGACATTCAACGCTCCCGACATTCAACTTTTATTATTCCGCCGCTTCTACCGATTTTGAAAATAAATGCCTCGAACGACAGGTAATGGAAGATCTTCTTAAAAAATTCACCAATTACGTTTCAAAAGATTTAAAAAATATATATATGAATGCTGAGTTATATCGAGTTGTCCATAAATATTTTCGGAGATAATTCCAAATGGATCTTTTCTTACAGTAATCTTATGAAAGATACGACATAATTTAAATATATAATGAATAAATATATATTATGAATGTAAGAAACGTCGAGAAAAGATATTGCTTTCCGATGAACCAGATTTATAAAAAGACGCATTTAGTAGAACTTTGGTTCTAAAATAATTAATTGAAAGTTGAAGAATTAATTTCCATTATCCGCATATTTGTTACCCATTCGATGAAGTAGCATATTAGAATCTTTGATTACTTACAGTTAAATGCATCAAATGACAAGACCTCACAACATAATTAAGAATTTTAAATCTCATATAATTAAAGACGACCTCACTTGATAAAATAATGAATCGCCACTCGTTGTGAAGAGCGAATTTGATATTCTTCCCGCATCCGCGTGCAGAAAATGGTAAGAGCGTGGGTGTTATACGGTTGTCACGCGTTATGATCCTGGTCCCCAGCGAAACAGTGCACCGCAGTACTTAAATAAGCCTCGAGCGCAATTCTATTGTCCCCAGCGTTTATACGGCACGCACAAATTTATCCAGCCTCTAAGAGGAACAATTCCATCATATATCATTGACACATCTCAATGCCTTCCTTCACACCCAGGCTTCGAAATATTCCAACATTCTTTCCTGTTCTCTCATCAAACAATTTCTTCATTCCGCCAAGAAGCGTCAATTATTATCAAACCTAATCTACCCTTACGACACCAGTTGAACAAATTTTGTCCTCTTCTTCCAAATTCCCATTTCTGCATTTGATTCAAAAATCGTCTAAAATTTTTGGATCATCTCTGCCAATCGAGGCATGCCTTGTTCGTTGTTATACGACCGGTTGGTCAGTACTTCCCAGACAGTTGAAAAGCTACGATAGCAGAGGGTTCCTCTCCATTTTCGGACAATATTTCATCGCGCGTCCTGCCCGGTAGCTTCGATCATTAAACGTGCGTATATAGCCTCATAATATTGCAATCCGCGGCCATAATTTACGTCGTTTTATAGTTCAAACTGCAACCTACGTAGCAGCAGCGGCGCTCAAGCCTTTATAGAAAGCGCCATTCCGTTCAAGTTGTACCGGGTGATCATAAAGCTCGCTCACTATTTTAGCGATAGTGACTGTGTGCATCGTACTCTCAAAATAGGTGCTGGTTTCAAACACCTCGTAGCTACCAGATCATTAACCAACTGCAATTCGAACGATAATATCTAACGATTCATCCTAGACGATTGCGAATTCTGCCACATACTCTGACTCTTACTATTAAAACATTTAAAATAAAATTATATTCATCCGAGATAATGGGACGATAAATATTATAATAGTTCCTGGATCATTCAGGGGTTGGTTGAGAATTCTGCAGAAGAAATAAATAATCTAGGCTGATCTGAGTTGATCCGGCTTCAGTTAGAAAGAATAATTAATTTGGAATCGAGCGAATTAAGAAAATTTGTTGTCATTTCAATTTCGAGTTCTGCCGGGTCTCGGCGAATTTTTCCTAGCGCATGTTTGTTCAAAAATTTCCGAAAACAAGGGTGAATTAAATAGGAATTATCTCTCATGATTTATTAAAATCCGTAAAAAATTGAGAAGACTTTCTTGACCTCCAGGTATGTGAAAAAAAAAAATTGAAACTCAAGAAAATTTAAAAACTCTGCAAACAAGAAATTTTTTTAACTTTTCTTTCGAGTGCGGGTAACCATAAATTTTATTTTGATCGATTCCAAATTAATTATTCTTTTTTAGGATCCCAATACGCTACTTTTCTGCCTTGATGCCATTTCGAATTCCAACAAGAGAAACTTGAGTGGAGGTTTGAAGAACACACCGGTTGTATAAGGAAGAGTGCGCTGGGAATTGAGATATACTCCTTTATAGGGAATCATCTGAATGTGGCAGAGGGGGAGGATTTTATGAAGTTACTTGGAAGGCTCGGTCTTCGGTGGCTCGGAAAGTGGTTACTTTGTACGGCAGGTATCTGCTTTACCGCCATGGTAAACGGTTCGTGGCGAGAAAGGAGGAGTGAGCCATTACTGAAAATTACCGACAATTCAAGGCTCGCAAATCAAAATTCGCAGTTTCTTCTTAAGGCAAACGTTCGCGCCTTGACTGCGCAACCGTGAAAATTATCGCGTCGCGCTCAGTTCACAAAGACCCTTCAAAGATCCTTGTAAATTTAAAACGCAACTCTCAAGATAATTCGCCAATTTCTGAAGCTTTCTTACAGGAATAAATAACTTGATAGTAGCATCAGGATAAATCAGTGCCACTTTTTAAAGACTCTGGTAGCTCTTTTCAGTAAAATGTGGGAATTGTAATATTTGAAAATTGGTAAGAGTATAGGAGAATGTTTGAAAGTTAGTGAAAGATGAAAGGTTATTAGATTCTGAAATGTTAATCGAGGTGTAGATGGAGGTATTGAAAGATGGAGCTTTGTACTTTGAGAACCTGCAAGCCATCAAGCCATGCACCTCACGTCCTCTCGAAGGCTGCATAACCCGCCCGTACTTGGCTTTACGCGTTGCATTGCCTATACATACGGCCATACAGACCAAAATGTCGTAATTTCGCTTTGAGTTCAGTTTTACCCTGGTCTTCGTACATGTCCGTAGTAGTATTGGTATATGTTCGAAGCCCAAGCATGGTACGATGGCGAACGCCAGTATGCCGGTGCTCGTGCATAGTGAGAGCAGCCTGACCTAATTTACATACATATAAAGCGCATTCGATGTGTTTTAGGGGTCGTAAATCGACGCAGCTACGCGAATCGTTAAACCCTTCCTTGCCGCAACACCCCGGCGCGATGCGTACGGAAGAGAAATGTCCCTATAGGTATCTACCATCCTCGGCCACCATCGCGAGTATGGGTGCAGTTTTGCACATGCATTCCCACTCGGAAATATCTCGCAGTCAGCCTCCTGCCCTTCATCCCAACGATCGGTGCATGGCTTGTCCATCCACACAAAAGAAGCCACATGACACCCTACGCGCCGTCGCAAATAAGTTATTACTATCTTGCCCTTTCTCGAGCAGTGTGGTCTTTGCTTTTGCATGTTGCTGGGTCATTTCTCATGAGCAGGATAGATATAAACAAATGCAGACTTTAGGCATCTCCAGGCAAAAAGAAAACACTTTTTCCTCTAGTGTTGTCTCTCTAAACCTGAATTATGTAGTTTATTTATTTTAAATATTCTAGCTGTAGAAATTTATGTAACTAGACCAGAAAAGTGAAAATAGGGAAGCGAAATATCTGCCAGAGTATTTTTGGAAGACCTATTATTATTTGAGATTTAAGTTAATCTCGCTAATGCGTTGAATACCTTTAATGCGGAAAGGGAGGAGAATTGCGACGAATATAATAAGCAGATAATATTTAATCCCGAATATTATATGCACATAATAAGTATTCTTAACTAAACAGGATCAGACAACACCTTTGACGTTGAAATAATTTTTTTCAGGTGGAGATAGGGAGACATAATGACACTGAAGAACCACAGATAGGCAACGCTTTTATGTAAAAACTGGTTCTACAGGTAGATCATACTAATCTTTTTCAGGGGGTTTCGACTCTTTCGAAATAAATTTGCATGTGCATGACTTCTGAATTGAATCAGGTATTTTGAGAGAATTGTAAATTGTGGTTAAGTAATTAAGTTAAGTCGAAAATCTGGGAATTATCTGGATTCTGCTAATATTGTATGACAAAAATCGAGACAAAAATACTCACATATTCTTTCGAGCTTTCTGTGTAACTTAGAAGCAAATCTTACCTAGAACAGAAAATTTATTAATTAAAACTTATTCATTACTTTTAGTATAAAAAGTCATGTTTAACTTCAATAATAATCCTTACCGAAAATTGTTCACCTATTATTTAAATTGTTCATTTAGAGCGAAATTTTACTTTCGCTAAAAAGCGTCTGAAGCCAGTTTTCAAAGAAGAGTGTTCGCGGGACGAAAATATTTTTTATCTGATGAGGGATAATTAATTTTATGGTGGTGCTGTAAAGCATGACGAACAGGTGTCTTCTAGGGTGAGGAGCATTTTGAGAAGCGTTTGGAGAGTGGTGAGACGAGAGAGATAGCAAGCGGACCTTCTCTGAGGCGCCAAAGGTGTGGTGAGAAGGTGAAGGTACTGATGGTATTGGAGCCGATAAAGTTAAAGCCACTGGCGAACGATGCAGGGGCCGTGTAATGACAACACTGTGCGTCGTAAACGCGTTTATGTCCCGAGTTGCATTATAGTAATACCGCACCCTGCGGATGTTCAGTGCCTCTTCGGGTTGCCGTGGGCACCTATATTTTCCCGTCGGTATATCTTTTGGAAACCTCATCCACCACTTTTGGTCAGACCTTACCGAAACGTTATTTTAACCTTTTTATCTTCAATTTTACTACCTCTTCTCACCTCCCAACTTAAAAACAGATCCTACCTCTTCAATAAGTTTTACTTCTTACAAAATACATAACTTATTCATACGAGAGTTTCTTAAAGGAGAATTGGATTTTTAAATAAATCCACCCCGTATGTCATCAAGTTGACACTTTTATAGCTGAACCACACGATATTCGAGTATTGTCACCTGTCTGACTCGAAACAAACAGGGAAAATACAATTAAACGAATTTAACATCATCTTTGAATGAAAGATTGAGATTTAAAGGTTAATAAAATGTAAATGGCATAGGTGATGCAATCTGATGCATATTGAAGAAAGGGTGTGGTATCACGGAAAGATGAGGGGAAGGGTTATGGATGAAAGGTTTCAAGGGAAGGGAAGGTTGGTATGAGATGGGAGAGTTGTAAAGCCCTGCGCGTGACACCGGGTTATGTTATGTTCTTCGCGTTACTGTGTTGGCGACCCCCTCATGGATGCTGGGTGACCCCACGGTGGACGTTGGTTTATACCTAGGTTGGTACATGGGTTAGGTAGCACGCAGTATTGCTCATACACTGCGTTTATGGCACATAACCGGCCGGCCGCGCTCGCACAGATTATTTTGGCTTGATCAATTTGATAACTCAATATGGTTATGCCGCCTTCCTGATTACACGTGCAAGTTCGTACTTTGTCCGATCCGAGCCTCACTCTGTTCTAGGAAATCGAAAATTTCAATCTTGAATCCCCACTTCCACCTTCACTATATTTTATATTCCTTCCCAGTTATTTTTCCCTAGGAGAGAAATGTTTAGATCTACTGCTATTCTACAGCTGATACGATCAGGACTCAAATATGAAATGTCTTTTTGTCAAAATTTCAGTCATGAGAGACGACTTTTACGAGCTGGAATGTAACTGCCATCAGGAGTTATATTCTATTTCAGATTGCGAAAGTTCGTTTTTGGTGGAGTTTATAATCAGATTGAAATCCAATATGGAAGAATAAAACTCGAAATGCGTTTTGCAGATTTTCATTTAAAGATTATTCTTTGGGTTTCATTATTTTTTATTTACGAAATATTCTGAGAGTGACTCAAACGTATCGTTGATGAAATAATAATATGTGCGGGGAGAAATAAAATTTCAATCACCGAAATTCAATTTTAAAGAGTTGATGTCCATCAATGTAAAGTAATGAAGAAATTTTAAGCTGATTAATAAAATTGCAGGGTAACTAACTGAAGTATATATTCACGAGTATAACAAAATATCGATATTTCACATTTTACGCTCGCTTATCGGTCTTACGGCAGAAAATTTACAACGTCTCACTTCTCGAGACTGAGTAGTGAACGGCCGCGAGAGCCGCATAAAAGTGTAACCCTTCACTTTACGGCCCTCCAACCCCGTATGCGAGCAATAGCGAAACGTTAGTTATTGCTGATTTTGCAGACGCCTAATAAAAATCTTCGCTAAAATAAAACCACCGCCCCGTGTACATTATAGTCGTCCGTGGGTGGATTTACAGTTAATAAATTTTTCTTCCGCGATTTTGGGCTTTCGATAAAATTCCATGTTTACGATCACGACGAAGCTCTACGTCGAATTGCTACCCATCAATGCTTGCTTAATAACCGATACTCCATATGTTATATTCGAAATGTGATTCTATATCTAGCAAGCAAAAATGATACAAAAAGCTCTGATAGCAAAATATCAAATATCTGTTGAAAAAACTGAAATCCTGTTTCTGAAAAGTGTGCTCTCCAAAATTGGAAACTGTAAAAATTATCACTGATAAGAGAGGTTCTTGAATTTAAAAGAAGGCACTATGTTTTAATTATTAAGAACAGTAGACAAAGTTAAATATCCTTATAAAAAGAAATGATAGTAAGCTTCCGTATTATTTGACGACTTTTTAAGAAAGAAGCTCGAGTAATTGGATTTCAGGGGACTTTAAAACGACAGAGAGGAAAAAGGAAATAGGAAACAAGTAGTTAATCCTATTGTTGAAGAAATTCAGGGAATAAAGAATCACATGGTTATAGTTCAGAAATCTAAGAATAACTAGGACAGTAAGAAAGCGAGGGAGTCAGAATAATAAGCTTATAATTACATCTTCCGCCAATTAAAGCCACTTAAGAAGCATTCTGTTAATAAAGTGCAATGATTACAGCAAGTAGTGCCGACTTGACTAGGCCAGACTCGATGGCCCGCTAATAATACTTTGAGACTAAGCCAATTCCATCAATTAAATGCGTTGCTGATAATTAGTACTGCGATGCCGCTCTACTAAATCGAAGACACATGTTGCTTCCTCGAAATTTTATCATGAAAAAAACAAGCAAGAATATAACATAATTTTTAAAACACATGCATGTTTTTCACCATATTGAAGTTAAAAACGTAAGAAACACTGTTACGAAATCATAAATTCAGGTTTTCCGTCAAAAAACGTGAGACATAAAAAAAATTATTCCAAAGAAAAATAGTAAGTAGTTTTCGTTTCAATCATGAAGAATACTGTTAAAGGGTAAACCACTCTAGAGGCTAAAAAAAGGCCTATTTTTGATAATTTTTATTGAGCAGATGGGAAAAGGGACCGGGTTTTTTTAGAGGATTGATAGAACACATATTAAAGTATATACAAGAATTGTTATTGACATTTTTTTACAAAATGGCAGCAACATAGCTAGTCTTCGAAAACGCCTTTTTTTGAGATGCCTCCACGGGCGGAAGGATTACTCGTGAACAATGAGACTTAGAACAAAAACTTAAAACTTTTTTTAAAGTACATATAACTGTCTACCCCTACTGTCTGTAGGGGTTTTTTGAAAATTTTGTAAAAATAGCGCATTTTTAAAGCAAATTTACAGTTTTTGGGTCAAAAAATCAGTAGTAAATTGTTTATAATAATGCAAATTTTCATTCAATCAAAAAACGGCTCTGTACTTTTGTGGAAAAGGTCATTAAAAGGCTACAGTCAAAATTTCAACTCAATTGGTCAAGCGGTTCTTGAGTAATGTTTCCGCCCAGTTTGAAAAAAATGATTTCGAGAAAATTGAAAATTAAACATGTTAAATTTTTTTTTCGCTACAGGACTAAGTGGGTATTGTTTTTAAGACTATACAGTACTGTTTAAGGTAACAAAATCGATTTTTTGAAAATTCTAGAGTGGTGTTACCCTTTAAAAATCAAAAACTAATTTTTTCCCGCCAAAAACTTACTGAGCGCGAAGCGCGACGAGTGAATCGCACCCCAAATTGAGACCGGTCAAATCTATTGAACTTAAAGTTGAAATAGCCTGTTTGCTAATTATTTAATCAGATTCTTCCTTAAAAAGTTAGTGTTGAAACATCGTATGATTCTGTCGGATTCTAGCAAGTACATCGGGAGCTTTCGACACGGGCAGCTAGCGAGGCATTTCATTGCGCTCGATACGCCGGTAAAAAACGCCCAGGGATCGGACAGTAAAAAATGTAACTGGTAATTTAGTTAGCCGTTGCGAACTGGATGGCGTTGGGTTCTGGGTGTTGGTGGGACAGTAATAGGGCGTATCACGTATCTGTCCAGGCTGACGGGTTTTTATGGGTTTGCGATGCGCGGATTCATCATCCGATATATTACTACACCGAGAGCTTCGCCATCTCCGATGTCACCGCGTTAACCTAACGACCCTTCAAAGTAAAATTTTAGGTACGTCGACATGTCAGTGTTTTTCGCGGAAAAGGAAAAAAATTTATCGAAATCGCATAGCTAAAAAAGTCTGTACTTGTGCCTCGGTAACGCAATGCTTTTCTCATTAAGCACCATACATCCGACCAGATTAACACGACGTATTCGCGATTGCAAAAAAGTAATTGTACGAATAAAATTCTTCGGATATGTCATTTCTTCTATCAGGGAAAAAGAGGCTAATTGAAATTAAAATCCTTTGCATTAATAAGATGAGTGTATAATGCAGTTCTGATTTGTCTCTCTTTTTAAACAGTAAGTCGAGGACTGAATAAAAAACAAGAAACTAGAGCGTATTTGCAAGTTGTAGAATTTAAAAACTGCATATGGAGAAAATAAAAAATTTAGTTCTGAATAAATTTAATGTTTTAATTTAAAATACAGTTGTTGGGGAGAAATAAAGCTTTCATATTTTCATAGAATTTAACTTAATTCAATTAAAACGGTAATTATCGCAAAATAAAGGATTTCAGCTATAGGTATGTACCCAATTTTCGACAATAATCGCACAGAATTAATATAAGGATTTTATATAAATATAATATAATAAGCGAGGGAACGGATTAATTTCACATCGGAGACTATTAGCGTCATTCTGGTGTAAATGAAGCTCTTTTTCAATACCAAAAAAATGATGCAATGTTTGCTTTAAGAGACACATTTTTTTCGTTAAATGGAAGCTTTTAGGGTAACAGTGTAGTATTTTTATTTGAATTTAATAGAAAGAGAGTAATTCAACTACACCTGGAAAGCAGAATTCATACCTTCCATGAAAAAAGGACAAAATAAATGCCAGGATTCGACATGCGTCACCGGATTCTTCAGGAACGACATTTGCAGTAAATGTGGCCCCCCTGAGAGCATAACTTCATTTGTTTGTCAATTGAATTTTCAATCGGACAATAAATCACAACTAACAATTGGTTTTTTACAGCCTTCAATAAAAAAAAAAATCATAGCAGGTTACATGGACAGGACAATTTAGACGGTAAACTCAGCCCTCAAGCGTAGAGACTGCAACGCTGTGTCCGTGATGACGAACTACGGACGCGAGAAAGTGTGCCAAAAACTCTTTTGTAGCGCACGGAAGAATGAAACATATTGTTTGCTCACTTGTGAATCGACTCTAATGGCAAAAGTATGTGAAATGATTGTGAATGGAGATTACATACGTGAAAACAGCGGCCCCTGTTCGTGCCATTGCACTCGCAGACGCACATCTCTTCTCATGCGTGAGCACACCTATACGCGCAATCACCGCGATTTTTCCTACCGTTTTTTTACATATAACGATAGTGCAGGTAGACATGCATTCGTTCGGGGGTGTCTGAGCGGGAAGGGGTGGTACGTCCCTTTATCGTTGATTTTTCGAGTTTTTTACGGGCGACGGTTCGAGCTCCCGCTTGGACGAACGAATACGGGGGGACGAACATCAATAATCTACAATCAAACTGCAGATAAAGCTACAATCGAACCCTTTTATGAATTTTTCAATAAGAACCGACGTAACCAACGCCAGACTCCTATACCGACTGCGAGATATTGATCCATTATTATCCTCAATGATCTTACTCTATCAATTTTCTTCTGATAGATCACATTCCGGTTGTGATGATTGTTGGATTATTTCACATCTCAAGAAATACTGCAGCTTCAGGGTTGCCATAACAATCAATTTTTTAATTTCCCTGACATTTCCCTGACTTTTCCCTGACTTTCAGAAAAACTTTCCTGACAGAAAAGTATTAAAAATGCGCATTGATATTTTTTGAAATTCCTACAAACAATTTTTACAAGGTTCTTAAAATCCCTTAGAATTCCACAAAAAACTTTAAAATCCCTTAAAATACTTAAAGATTTAAAAAAATTTTTGAAAGCCTCTTGAAATTACTTAAATTTCTACAAAATCTTTTATAAATCATAAAAATTTTGTGAAATCCTTTGAAATTCCATGAGGAAAATTTAAATTCGTTAAAATCACTTTAAAACAATTAAAATTTCTTAAAATTCTTAGATGCCTTTTAAAATCCTTTTAAATTCCACGAGAATATTTATAATTCCTTAAAATCTCTTAAAATTCTTACAAGTTTCTTAAATTCCATTATAATTCCACGAAATCTTTAGAAAATCATAAAAATCTCGTGAAATCCTTTAAAATTTCTCAAGGAACTTTAAAATTCCTTAAAATTCTTTGAATTCCTTAAACTTCCTTAAAAATCTCTTAAAATTTCATGAAGTCTTTTTAAAATTAAACTAAGTCTTTTAAATATTATACAAATCTCTTGTAATCACTTAAAATTCCTAAATCCTCTTAAAAACCTTTAAAATTATTGAAAATGTCTTGAAATCAGTAGAAACCTAGAGATTCACACGAAATTATGCTATAATCAATTATGCCCAGAATCTAAATAACGAATAGGGGAATTAATATTAATATTATTGAGTGTGAAGATGGAATCAATGGAAATTTGTGTAACTTTGTTGCGGGATTGCTGCCCGAACCAATCAAAAATAATGTCGATCGATAATTGATTTCCTGTAATCGATATTTGGTCGATGGGCACGGTCTATAAGATTGCGATGTTCTTATTATTATACTTCCATGCCAGTGGCTACTTCTGATCGGGACGTTCGTGGCAAATTCTTTCGGTAGCTGGTCGGCACGTTAATGCTGTTTTTTTTTTATTGTGAATCTTTTTTATTCGAGATCGGTCGTAATCGCGCAAAAAGCCTCGAAATAAAACAATACCAAGCAAATCTGCAAATCAACACTTATAGAAGGAGTCTTACTGAACACAAAATGCAATCAAAATATCTTTTTATTAATCAAAATTGTATTTAAGAAAAATAAAAAGTATTGTATATATATAATGCGTTCACCAAAGACAAGACATTTTTTCTTTCTTCATTGATTAGTTTAAACGTTAATATTGTAGCTCTACCTCCCAGGAGAACGAAAAACAAGAAATGTGAAATATTGCTCATTAATCGTGTCTGCGATGCGATTAATATTAGTTTATAATATTCTGCAATGGATTTCGCAGGACAGATACCCATTATCGTGGATTGCTAACGATAAAATACATTTAATTGCCGGTTCCTTTATTTCTGTAATTAGCGTGGATCGAGCTTGTTTCTGTCGCTGTTTTCCATTGGCATTAAATTATTCAGATGGCGAAATTAGTGCTGGATTCTTGTGTAGGGATTGAAGATCTATAATTATTATTTTGAATAAACATTACTTTCTACGCGGCTATTTTACACCCAACTTTTGCCCGGAGGTACGCAAGCATAAAGTCACTTGCGGTTCATTAGTCCCGCGCTTTTCTTTTTATTCTCGGACTTTCTTTCAGTTAACAAAGTTGGCTCGAGGTGATCGGGGATTAACTGGAGAAGGGGGATCGACTTAAGTACTTCTCTTCGTTATCCTTGCAGGTGTAGAATGGATGATACTTTATGTTAGACGAGTGTTTGTGTGAGTAAATTGAGTCCACGAGAAAGAGAGAGAAATGGAACAAAATAAGAGAAGGAGAAGAATTCGACGATGATTGGAAGAGATGCTGTATTTGCTGGAGAGAGATGATGAGAAAGAGAGTGGAAAGGGGGAGGGGGAAGGCGACATTAAAGGCAAGGATATCAATACTGAAATCAGCCGTAAACTAGATATATAACGTCAGTGACCATGGCGTTACAAACTATACATTTATATTTCGATATACGACTCGATAAAAATGTCACATCTCTCGCTACTACGTATATTGCCATTTGTAAATAGGAGTCGACTACCAGTGAAATGGTATATACAATATGTATGTTAAGTTTTAGTACATCATGTGTCTTCAAATTTTTACACGGTGGATTTATTTCGTATTTATTCGAATTTTCGTTAAGAGCTTAGAGTAATGCATGCAGAAAATCCTTGAGTGAGATAATAAAAGAAGATAATGCTGAGTTAAAATTTCGATTCGACCATAATAATAAAGCTGAGGAAGAAAAGAAGCAAAGGAGTGAGGAACGCAAAGGGATTTCCTACATTAATTCCTCTTTGGAGAGCTCAGATAAGGTACACAATGTTTGTTACTTCAATGGGAGATAGTCGTTTGACTAAATGACTACCTCCTTTGATAGGGAATTCTTCGTCCCACAAAGCAGATGAAAAACAAAAACCTTGTTGAATGATCAGTATTTCAAGATACATGCCTAGAATTGGATTACAAATTTGTGGAAAGTATAATTATTCCAAAATTAAAAGCAAAATGAATAAATCTTTAAATGCAAATGCGGATTACTGTTACCGATATTTACCTACATCTAGAGCCCTCAAGGGTTCTTGTCCATGCTAAAACACTTTTTTATTAGTTTATTTCCCTAAAAAAATAGAGCGCCTTTATATAAAAAAAGAAAAAAAAATACTTGAAAGATAAAGTTCATTGATTTCACTGAAGTTCTCACAGCAATGAACTCTCTTTACATCGTACTGGATGTTTTATGCGACAATTAGCAAAAAACGAGACAAACATAAGCGTTAAATTGTTTCTTGGACAAACTCATTTCACGATAGCTCGTTTAGTGAGTCCGTCAAAGTGAATTCGTTCTTCGGATCGATCTCTCGTTTAAAAAAAAATTCGGTTTGCGATAGAAAGAAGGTTCCCTTTTTTCTTTTTGCATGTAGCTGGGAGAAGGCATTTCGCGCAAAGAGGCAAGTCATCGCACGTCTTGCACCGTAAAATCATCGCGAATCGAGCGTCCTGCGAATATTTTTTGCGAAATCAAACTGGCTGTTTTGTTTTGTTTTCTTTTTATCACGTTGCTAACAGATGACGACAACAACGAGGTACGAAAGTGTGGAAGAGGCTGAGCAGAAGGGTTGAGGTCTCTCTACAATAGTACTTAAGTTTTCTCTCATATGCTGACGCGCAACGCTTACGCTAAACGTCAGAAAGAGCCAATAGGCTGGAAGCTTGTTTGAAATCCTGTGTTCTGATTGGTCCTTCTTGACGCTTAGCGTATGCGTACACGACACGCGTCAGCGAATGAGAAAAAACTTAAGTGCAATTGTAGAGAGACCTTGAAAGAAAATGAGGTAGTAATGGGTCCAGTGGAGAAGGGATACTCTCTATTTATATTCTGTCTAACCCTCCTCATCAACGGAGTTCATCTTTCCTATTAAAGTAGTAATTTAGCAGGAAATTAAGTTGCGCACTCGCCTTCTCGTAGCGTGGCACTTGCACTAAATTGTGTGGTTGTCCTTCTCTCCCTTCTTCCTTTATCGCTTTCTGTTTCCTAACACTTGTCCTTTTCTCTCTCCCTTTCTATTCCTGTCATCTCTTTCTCTTCCCCCAGACGACTGCCATTCTACCCCTTTTTCCTTCAGGTTCCTGTGTTTAAACTTTATACTAGTTGGTAAAAAAAACTCTCAAAGATTAATTTTTAGATTTTTTAGGAAACTCAAAATATCACCTTGGTAATGGTAAAATAAACGGTAGACCTCACAGTCCCTATGGAAAAAATAGAGAACATAATGTACCTTTTTGTCTCTCATATTAGGTCACTTTTTTGAAGAAAGAAAAAATATTGATATATATTAGCGTCGGAAATTGGAAGTATTCCTACTTTTTTAGCAGAAGCTTAAAGTGGTCTAATTTTTACAATAATATTGACAATTTTTTTCTACAAAATAATACGAAAGCTAATAAAATTGGAGAATTAATTTAGGTATTTTAGAGACCAAATCTTGAAAATATGCGGAACATTAAGGATGCCTGTAAACGGTAATAATGTAATTATTATGTAAGTTCTCTTGAAATCCTTGCAGTAATTACTTTAATATACCATCCATTTATCTACAACCACTTAAACGTCTAAAATGTATCCAAAAGGAACAAAATCGCCTAGTATAAGCGGGAAACAGAGAAGAAAGGAAAGCGAGACGAGTAAGAAGAGGTGGAGGATCCTTTGTTCCCAGCTTTTTGCTTCATAAATTAACACTCTCTGCTTATTAGTTGTGAACGTTTGACAGTTGGAGAATTATCGCTCGAGTGGGTGACTCGTAGTGAAATATTACAGGGGTAGTATTATATCAGCGATAAGGAAAATGAGCTCATTATAACTCAGCATTAAACCTCTCTAGTTTTTCATTCTACATTAATTTTTTCACTCATCCTGTGACAGAATTATAGCCTGGTTTACAGTAGCTTTATAAAATTCGACAAAAAATTTCAAATTTAAGACAATTGTAATAAAAAGCGTGGGAGCTTCGGGTAAATTATATTGAGAAATATTTTAATTGTCGCCCAGTACTTGGAAGTTCGACTTATTTAAACCATACAGCAGAAGGGTTGCAGTCTTCAATGAGTCAAAGAACAAAGAAACGCACTAGGGTGGGCGGCAATGGAAGGTATGGTACAGGGATTCAAGCGGATGAACAGAGGGGGTTGATCCGCGTATGAAGGGCTGTCAAAAACCTAATGAGAGGTGTGACTGCACATGTTCGCAGACTCTGTCGTGATTACTCAGATACTAGAGCAGAAATTAAAATTCGAATACGTGACTCACTCGCAGCTCAGCTTAACGACAAAACCTTTTAATTTAAGCAAAAAAAATCATTACTCTCAATTATTTGGCAAAGAAAGGTAAGATTGAATCTCTAGCTCGAATAATAATCCATTTTTATAAAAATCCAATATCTCCTTTTATTAACAAGGGACATAAAAAATACAGAATTCAACGTGCAATGACTTTAAAGTGAATGCCATTTTTTTCTGATGCATGCAATATTTCGATGCTCGGACGTAACTGTCGATCACTCCTGTAATTTCTCGACGTGGAAAGTCATCCACCAATAGAAAAAAAATTTTCGCACGCCAGTCACGGGTCGAATTCGTAGTGAACGTGCTTTGCGAATCGACGGACTCATGGGTGCATTTACGAAAATCGCGATCCCCATTTTAAATCACAGCATGCCACGAGCCATGGGGAGCAGCTCAGAGACAGAGGCGCAAAGTAGGGGGGTACCCCATAAAACAATGCTCCCACATCTGTCAGCCTCTTCTACTTGCCTCCCCTTGCAGTAAACCCTTCAAGTCCCTAATTATACCACCCTGAACCACCATGGTACGTCTGTATTATGCGTGGAGACCACTTGGGCACGCACGGGGTGAAAGGGGAGATGCCCTTGTAAAATAAGAGAGAACGACGGTCAAGACGGGGATCAAAACTTTTTCATGAGTTCATGACATTTGCGACCCTTGCAGAAAAACCTGCACTGAGACGAGTAATCACTTGAGTGCCGAGGGGCTCTTGAATTTTTCTCGTTTTTACCCAAAGGGCTAAACTTATTCATGACTTTAATGGTGTTTTAGGTGAATTTATACATTGCAGCGCAGTGCAAAACTTCGACAAAATTTATCATTTATATAATTGCGTATAATGAATTAGAACTTGATTTTCATAAAATTTGGTGAATTTTAAAACGAATTGAGGAGCCGGATGTAATAGGGGCACATAAAATTTTTTGGTTTGAGCACAAATAAACCTTGACAAGATAAAGTATTTTTTTTATATATAAAATTCATGTAAATTCTCTGTATGAATTGAATAACCTGAAATTACTTAAAGTTATGAAAGAATTCTTGTAATTAACCAGAAATCACTGCGCTCGAGCAGAAAAATTCTATATGCCCTTATTGCATACGACCCTTCAACGCTAAATAAAGAAGTTCTGTACAAATTCTAGAAACAAATGTGAAAATACTTTAAGAAAACTATTCCAGCATCTGTCTAAATGATCTCTGATTTTTGGCAGAATTAAAAAATTAATAATAATTGAAGTTTCCTTGGATAAATCTTCACCTCCAAATATTGAGAAATGATTTGTACGTTACGATTCACAACTATAAGTTAGTCGCAAGAACATATATAGTGTGAACGAAGCTTAGGTATAGAATTACAAATCGATTGATTTAAAGGGGTGCCAGAGGTTCTGCGCAGGGAAATTAACATCGTGTTTTTAATGTCGGGGATAATTGTAAGGGTGGAATTATACGAGGGCTGTACCGACCGCGTCAGGGTTCGTTGCGCAATAGCAGTGACTCTCCCTTTTTGTCTTAGACTCAAGGTGCACTTGATTAACGACAGGAATAAAATTATAAGCTAATTATAACTTTATTTATCCACCAAACCGGAGCTACGGAAACGACCTCCTTATACAATAATGCGCATAATTCATTCAAGATCCTCTCATTTTATGTTATTTTTGGATTAAATCAACTAACTTCTGGGGAATATTTACAGTAAATTTATCATCAAATCAGAATTAACTTCTAAATTCAAATTCAACTTGAAGATTAATTTAAACCCGAACCAAATATAAAATAAACTAATTTATTAATTTCAGACTCTGGTGATTTGTTTAAAAGTTACAAATTTTAGATTATGCAAAAAATCGGTAAATTGATTAGTGTAACTAATGAGAGAAATAGTTTTTACCAATGGAGAACCACTGTTGACCGATTCTAAGGAGACTCATAACCACTCAACGGTTCAATTGCGCGAGTACCCAGTTCAACCGTGCTCGTTACATCAACCGCAAAAATCAGTTCCATTATTATAGTTTAATCTGCCGAAGAATCGATACTAGTCTGACAGGATTAATTATTTTGGAAATTGTCAGAGGTCACATTGAATAAGATGGCCTATGGCCAAACTCCAAATTGATTTCACCTAATTTTAATCAATATATAACTCCAATTTTAGTTTTTAATGTGAAATAAAATAAAATAAAATAAAATAAAGTAAATAAAATTTGTCCATTCCTTTGTCTGAATTTAGATTCGATCCTGATTCCGACCACTTTCCTTCAGTATCCTCCCCTCGATTATTCTTCTTTGCCAATACTATCATTATTATATTGTAGCCCAGCACAAATTAAACTTCCGGCCATTAGGGGATTGATCCAGCGCGGAATGGAATGTAATATCACGCAGAGTGAAAGGTGGCGGGGTGAGAAAGAAAGAGTGAGAGAGCGATAGACACTGAAGATAGAAAAGGAGTGAGTGGGAGGGGGTGGAGGGAGAGTCGGTGGATCTTAATTATAATTCTTGGCCGCAAAGTTCCAGCGAAAGCTCCGCAAATGCGGCTGGCGCCCGTCTGACACAACGATCGCCCTCAGCATGCATTCATCCCCTTTTTACCCCCAAAAGCTTTCGCCAACACCGTCTAAAAGATGGTGTAGGTGCATTTTGTTCGAGGGTGGTGAAAGGGTAGTTGTGACCGTATAGAGGTGTGCTCTCTCGAACAAACCTCTCCCCATTGCTATTCAAAACGTACAAAACCATTTAAAAATGTAATACCCCCGAGTGGGCTTGGGTGGTGCGGGGGAAAAAAGAGTGCGCGTGATCCGACCGTGTGACTACGTAAGTAAAATATACTGCCACCGGCGAGTAAAGCTTCGGTCAAATAATCGTGATTTATCGTGGTAAGGAATTTCGATGCGATTAGAGAAGTAAAAAAAAAATATTTGAGAGAGGGTGTGGATCTCTGTCCATTCAGTTTGATGTCCATCCGAGGGAAATATAAGCTGTGCAACCTTGCAGAGAATCTTGAGAGCAGACGACGATCCTATCATAAAAAAAAAGTTGTGATTATATCGAAAATAGATTCTTGCAATCTCGAATTGCGAATTCTTTTGAAATCTCTTGAATTCTTTGACATCTTTAGAAATAAAGTGCTACAGCGCGCACATGTCATTCTAGTAATTGTGAATTCTCTAAAGAGATAAATGTTATTGAAACATTTAAAAGACCTTTATAAGTCTTTATATTTATTTTATATTAAAGAGTACTAAAACTAAAATAAACATATCTAACTACATGTATTTTAGTGTCGTAATAACATATGAAACCGTTCTCCCTTTGCAACATGAAAGCATACTTTGTTTTCGCCGCAACGCCCTTGGTTCGAATGTACACGAATAATAATAATAATCATCATCATCATCATGATCATTATTATTATTATTATTATTATTATTATTATTATGATCATT
Organism: Synergus gifuensis; assembly: GCA_904066015.1. Taxonomy (NCBI): domain Eukaryota; kingdom Metazoa; phylum Arthropoda; class Insecta; order Hymenoptera; family Cynipidae; genus Synergus; species Synergus gifuensis. The sequence goes on from CAJFCO010000081.1 coordinate 232,105, forward strand.
ATATATTGCCAGCAAAGAGGGCTATTTAGTATCGGGAGGTGAGAGAGGTAATCTGAAAAGTCATATGTATATACATGCGCAAGACTAGCAATTTGCCTTAGCCTTCCTTAAAATCGTAAGAAGGTGCATTTAAAGCAGCTGCTGGTAATCGCGACGTTTAAAACATCTTTAAGCCCGAGGCCCATGTAATGACTAACTCACACTTAAAAGAACTTCCTCGGCACATGTAAAATACTTATGCCAATAATGATAGTGCTTTACGCATACACGCGTACGAACTAACTCAATACACGTGCGTACCTGAGATAAATGAGCCGCATTCAACTCGAGGCTGCATGGAGTCATTAATTCGACTGAGAGTAAAGTCCCTATGAGAAAATGTAGCTCCTCGTCTGTGTACATATGTACGATTCGTGCAGACAAATTGTACGATAATTTTCCACCCCTAGTTATAAAGATCGTTAGCGCCTTCAACGTTCATTCGACAATTGATCAAAAACATTGTCCCTCCCTCCCACACGTAAAAATAAAAACCAAGGAACCTTTTTGGAAAGGGTCGATAGAGAAACACCAATTTCAACATAATTTAGGGGATTTTCTCCAAGAATTTATAGAGGTTTTTCAATAATTTTTGTCGAATTTTCAGTGATTAACATGAAGTTTTTCCATATTATTCACAGCACATTTTTTGATTTTGAACTACACAAAATTTGAGGCCGTGCCTTCCTCTCATTTCGAAGGAAGATCTTTTAAATGTTTTTTGAGTAAAATTTAGAATCATGTCTTTCTATGTACTTTGATAATAATTTGCAAACAATGCATTTTAAACGCCAAAAGCGCCTAAACTTCCATCGTACATCGATCGATCTGCAAAAAGTTTTAAACGTTCAAAAGAACAAAATACTTTTTCTCAAATGTATTTCATCCAGAAATATTGTTCCAACTAGAAATAAATACAGGCAATAAATTTCTTTCAAACAGAATTATTTTCAAAGTAAATTAATCAGTATTTTATCACTATTTCTATTTAGTTTAAAATGCAATTAATAAAAAAATTCGTTCAATTGATCGTTTAGAACTTTAATCACATCGCCGATCGTTAAATTTATTTTAACTTGGCTAATGGAAAAGTATAATGTGACAGCGCGACGTTACTTTATGTTAACTAGAAAAGCAAAGCACGCATCTACCTAAGGGGTGAATACTGGGTATCGAATTTTGTTATTTTCTGAGGGCCGAGGCATAATGAAGTATAATTACACAGGTAGTCGCATACCCAATTCTAAATAATGCTCTAACTACCTTTAAGCTATTATTATGCTTTTAACCTTAGAAATTTTAGGTTGATTATTCGTTAGGCCTAGATCGATTAATTTCATTCATAGCATAATCGTCACCATAAATTCTATGCCTAAAGTCTAGCTTTCAGTTTGAGCAGTGACCCAATTACCTTTATCCTACGATTTGACGGACGACATTGATCCTACAGAGGTATTGCCAAGTAACCGCGCTCCAGCTTGCTGGGAATTCGATTTCCTTCCACACTTGTTCATAGCGTGAAATGAAATCTATCTGTGACGCTCGAGACCGATCCCGTTTGTAAAGAAGGATACGAGAAGAATCTACTCAAAAATCAAATTATTTTACTCATAAAAAAGTGCGGTTTCATTACCTTTTATCCGAGTTATTTTTTTTATTTTTAAAAACATTTTTGTTGTTTGTTATCAGATTTATATATTGGAAACAAACATCAAATTTCACATGTGCTCTCAATTCCCCTTTTTTGTTTTTGAATCTTAAAAGGGTACTTTTATAGAAGTTTTCTATCTTCTCCGTTTTTAGATTGATAAACTGTGTTTGAGGTAGTCGCTGTTTTTAAGTCATTCCAGCATTCAACTTGAAAATCGAAATTATAAATAATTTTTCAATTATCAAAATAAAAATAACCCATAAAGATAACGAATAGTATAACTATATAGATCTAAACTGAGTAATTTTATTTTAATGATTTTCTTAGCAAGTGGTAAATTCCTGACAGCACGTGTTCTTGAAAGGTATGATCGAATCGAATTCTTTGAGGTCCTTCAAATCGACTTTGGAAGGTGAAGGCGTCAGACACGACCTCATATTGCACATCGTGAAGAGGGGTTGTGGCCCTTGGAGTGGGGTTCGACAGCGAGAAGAATTATTACGAACCCAAAACTTTGGTAGCCCGTTATAAGCTCTTACAATGTTATGCTAATGCAAGAACTCGTCGGCGAATGACGAGGGTTTATCACGCTCCTATCGATTATTATAGTAATTTGCTCGTGAAAATTTATTAAATTACGCGAACTAGTCTACGGCCCTAAAACCATATATTAATAGGAACCTTATTACTTTCAACGATATTAAATCACAAATTTGCGAATGAAGAATGAATGATTACCACCATTGGTACACGATCCTATCATAAAAAAGAGGTTGCAATTATATAAAAAAAATAGATTCTCCCAATATTCTCTCTTCACATCTTGGTTGGATTTGTATTGTCTTTGAAATTAAAATCAAATTATTGAAGATAAAGATATTTAAATATAAAATTTTAAAAAATTATTGACAAAGGCGAGCGCATGAACTTCTAGTTTAAATTAAAACATCCATTAGCTGAAAGTAGGGAATTCTATTTTTTTAGAATTTAGTAACTGAAAGACACTAGAGTTGAAACAGGAAATGAAACGAAGCTTGTTGGACACTAATTTTTATACTGGTTAAAAATTTAAAAAATCCACGAGAGTACCCTGTGTCCCCTAAGTGAAATGATTTATTATAACCCAATGGGAAATTGACCACTGGCGCAGTGCTGCGCCAGCACTGGCAGCGTTGGCGCTGTACTGGCCGCCAGCGTTGGCGCTGTACTGGCGCAGCACTGGCAATGCAGTGGAATGATAACCATGTTCTGTACTGATTGCCAGTATTGCACCAGTACTGGCTGTCAGTGTTGGAAGCCAGCACTGGCGCAGTACTGAAAATTTAGTTTTGACAGAGTTATGCCGACGCATAATTAATAATAATAATAATTAAGAAAAGGATATAACATGCATATGAAAACGAATGAAAACTTCTGAAATTAAATTTTTTTTATTATTATGCGTTTATAAGAAGTTATTATACGTTTATAATAATTTGTTATAAGACTCTCTGAGTCTTTGTTTTTTCCCACCCTCCCTGTCGACAGCTCCGGAAAACCACCGGCTAATTTTCGACATTATTTCTGTCGTTTTTTTGTCACTAAACTTCTGCAAAAGAACATCTGAAATCAAAAACAGAAGACATACTTCTCAATATACATATTACAGTAATTTTCGGCAATCTAACCTCAAAAAGCAAATTTGTGCCTCGATTTACTACAGAACTTTCATGAGCTCATGTATTTCAAATATATAAATCGATTATAAAGTATTATAATACTTATTTATAATAATATAAAAAAAATGTACTTACGCTTTAGACTCGATGGGCTCGATCTTTGCCATGTGCTCAATGAAAAATTCGATCAAATTCGGTACAACTTCAAGATGGCTCAGCTTGCGCCTTGCACGCGTGCGATCAACTGAGCTGTGGGGCGCGCGCATCCAGCGCGTTCGCGGCAAATTAAACGATTTTTGAAATTTTTAAGTCCATATCACAAGACACCAATAATTACACAAACAATATTTTATACTGTACTACGAGTATTATACTTACCTTGAATAAAATAAAAAGGTTTTTCCAAACATTTTCGGACAATTAAATAAGTTCTCACTTATTTTGAAGTTCCCAAGAATCAAAACAAAAATTGCTTCATTTAATGGATTCATACACTCCAAAATATTTCAAGTATATATCAAGCTTTTTAAGCGTGATGAAAAGTGTTTTTTATTTTTGCTGACATTTTCTCTATTGCAACGCATATCTTTTACCATTAAATAAAATCCTATATATTATTGTACCTCAACATTTTTACCACTATTGGCACAGCAGTCGAACTACAATTTTGCCAGTACTGCGCCAACACTCGTCCGCCAAGATTTGGTTGGACGTTGGCAGGACCATTTACTCAGTACTGCGCCAGCACTCGTCCGCCAAGGCTTGGCTGGACGTTGGCAAAAACATTGGCGCGGTACTGCGCCAATCGTGAGTGTCGGATCAAAGCAGGCGTTTCCCATTGGGAAATTCAGTCGTCCGATGGTTTTAGTTGATATATGTTATATGCCGATTCAACAGGAATGATGAGCTAAAAAGAATTTTTCGTTTTTTTTTTGAATTTTTCAAGTTATTTTCCGGCAAATGGAGTCATTCGATATTTGCGAATTATTTTTTCAGGAGAATTCTTCCTCCCACCTGTTCTGGTCTCACCGCGAATTGCGGACCATCCTATATTCGTGAACTAAAAGGATGGCTTTCGCGCAGTGTAATTCAATGAGTGAGTTCCAGTACTTCGAAAAGAGCAATTTGCAGGTATCGATATACTTTTCCCGGGCCGACTTCGGATCGTATTCATCCAATTCGTTTCAACTACTGCGTACCAGAGCAGGTCATTTTCACATGTATACAGTTGGGTAACAGTATGTAAGTGAACGAGAGGACTAGTCAACTAGATTCTAGAGGAGGCGGACGTAGTGGGCGACTGGTAGGTTAGCTACCGTAATTAGTGAGAACGTATCGTAATTAGAGAAAATGCCACGTTTAATTGCTAATTGAGTTTCTGGCTGATACGAGATCTAATTTTAATCACCTAATTACGTGACTACAGGCTGTGGGCTACGGACAAGCCGCCACGCTACTGTATAGTCTACAAACGTGCACGCGCGAGCTTGGGAAGTGTGCTCTATAAGTATATGTTCTCATTAAATTTTGAAGAATTTACACTAAAGATATTAGATTTCCATAATATATATATTATGGTGCTCCAAAAGAAAAACGTATTCCTTTTTAATTTGGAACTGGTACCCATACAACTTCTTTTTTGCAAAGAGAAAATCTTCACCTATGTACCATAACTGCAATCTGCGAAATATTCTTTTAGTATGTACCTGTATTTCGTGAGACTGCAAATTATGTAATATGAAGCAAATCAGTCAGTGTATTCATCATTCTCGTCTTTTGATGAATACTTGCTTATCCGCATGTTAAAATTCTTTTTAACTAGGTTGAATCGACTCGGAACTGTTCACCTAAAAAATACGAATTATTTACTTTTAAACGATTAAAACTTGACATTAATAATTAATACTAAAGAATAATTCACAGATTAAATGTAATACTTTAAACTAACCTTCTATCTTGATTTTAGATGGACTTATTTCTGACTCAATTATTATCTGCAGGTATATTTATTTCCCTTTTGGCTTCTCTGTACATATTTAAACCCATTCCTTGTTATTGTTATTCTTGTCCTCGACAATAATTGAGACATTATGAGGTCCCTTGGCTGTGAGTTTCGATTCTGAGAAGAAAGGCATTATAATTTTAATATAAGTTTAAAGTGGAAAACCCTACAAAACATATTTGTCATTAATGTGATTTTAACATTATTATTCATAATCTTTGTTTACATAAAGCTCACGTTTGGGGGACAAGCAGATATACTTGATTCAAAATTCTTTGCCAGGCAGATTTTCCTTAACCTTCGACGAATGAACAGTTCCTCATTTACGAAGTTTTCCAGGTTTTTTTTTTTTTTTTTTTTCGAGAAATAACATGTGAACTGATCTCAATTAAGTAAATCGAATTTACAGGTAAGCAAAAATTTATTTTTAGTCGCATCATAATTAATTTTTCTTAAAAATGTTCCTTTACTCCAGTTCAGAGTATATATATCACTAAAGTTTATTAAAACACTGCTTCTAAGTCACTCGCGATTTAAAAAAATAACGAAAAAAACACTGCTTCTACATAACTCGCGATTAACAAAACGAAACGAAAGTTCCTCGTCGAAACTTTAACAATTTAACAAATTTAACAATTATTTGATAACTAAGGTTATGAAAAAATGCATTTTTATCTCTCACGACTATAAAACTCCCTCGAAAAGTAAAAATTATGAAATCAAATTCGTTCACCTCGGCGGCAAGATTTCAGGTTAGAAAATTCCACGTTGAACCGCGATTTTAGGATTTCGATCTATTGTCACATCTCCACACTTGTGAAGGTGAAATCGGACTTTTCGAAAGTCGTCCTGGTCATCTAATAGTTTGTGTACCTTATTTTCTGAAAATTAGTTTACTTTTGAAACGACATTTACCAAAAATCGCCAGAGGAACATAACTTTGTACACAAACAAATTCCACACTACACTAAACTAAAGTGCACTTGACTGAAGTTCAAAGGTCGAACTCGACTGCGCATGTCATAAAAAATTTTCAACTTTTAAAATCGTTGCAAATCTATTTTCTATTTAAATCATATTTATTTTATCAAGTAAAATTTGAGTTATTATAGACTGTGGAAAATCTATTGATTTATATTTCTAAATTTCCAACTTTACAGACCAAGCAAGCCACAAAATTTATTAAATAATTCCAATTAAAAATTCGCGTTCTAATTTTTAAACTTTTCTAGAATTTGTTCGTCGGGTTGCATATTGTTAGTGTTAGTCGTTTTTTCTGATTGCAACCATCATTTATTGTCGTTACTAAATTTTGTGATTTTTATCAAAAAACAAGCTGATATTTGTCGCCTGCAATCAAAAAGTGATATGATTCTTATTTTGGTTTCAGTAATTGATAGTGTTTTATAAAAATTTCGCGAAATTCGATCACATTAGTGATAAGATTACAGTTTTGTAGTTTTGACCTTCGACAATACCCCGATATCCTTTGTTATTTTATAAACATTTTTGACCTGGCAGTCAAACAATATACGAACAATGGATTTTGAAGTGATTTAAGGAATATTGGAAATCTGCCTTGAATGAACACAAAATTGGTTTGTTACATTCAGCAGCTTTTTTAAAATCTTTCTAATTAAAATTTCTAAATGTAGGTTCAGGCGCGAATCTGAGAGGGGGGCACCGATACTTGCCATCTCCCTCCTTAAAAAAGCTCCTGACTCGAAATTTTCAGAGAAAATATTTAAATCCTATATATCTTTCAGATCTTTCTCCTCCCCTCTTGAGAATGGAAGGGAATGCCCCCCCTAAAACCTTTCTCCAGATCCGCACCTGTCATAATAAGGTTAAAATTACCACTTCGTACATTTAGAGTGAAACATTCATAAAATGATATTAAAATCGTTGGTTATTTGAGTCTTTCTGATTTTTATGCAAGTTTATATCTCATTTCTAAATTTCCAACTGAATTCGAGCAAGTCACGAAATTCGAATAGTGTCAATTTCGAAATTCGCGTTCGAATTTTTCTAGCATTGTTCGCCGGGTTGCATAGTGACGGAGTTAGTCGATTTTTCTGATTGCAACTGTAATTTATTGTCGCATCTAAATTTCGCGCCTGCAATCAAAACGTGATAAAATTATTATTTCGGTCTCGATAATTGATTGTGTTATCAAAGATATTAGATAAAGGTACTAATATCTTTGGTGTTATGAAAGTTTCGCGAAATTCAATTGCATTAGTGATAAGATTCCAGTTTTGACCTTCGACAATACTCCGATATTCTTTTGTTATTTTATAAACATTTTTGACCTAGGAGTCAAACAATATACGAACGATGGATTTTGATGTGATTTAAGGAATATTGGAAATCTGCCTTGAATAAACACAAAATTGGTTTGTTACATTTAGCGGCTTTTTTTTAATAACTTTATAATGAAAATAATTCAAGATTTAGGTTAGAATCACTAACTCGTATAATTGGAGTAAACATTTTATGAAATTGTATTAAAATTGTAGGTTATTCAAGTTTTTCTGATTCTAGTGCAAGTTAATATCTGAGAAAATTACTGCAGACAATTTTTTATGAAGAGAACATTCTTCAAGTTTTTACGTTATAAACTTAATTTTGCAGGCTTATATATTTTTCTCAATTACTTTACAAACAAAATACTTATTATTGATAATATTTCTCTGATTTATTGATTTTTAATCTGTTTTCCAATTTGAATTACCCTTGATTTCAATTTATTCCTGTAGACAAATTATTTAATTTTTACTTTGAAATAATAATACGTGTTTTTTCTTTTCCAGATGTTCGGGATTCGAGAGTTTTTTTGTCTTTTCTGTTAATCGTGACTTAAAATCGTGTGTTTTTTCAGGTTTAATATTAATAATAATAATAGTTTATTTAAGAATCGAAATAATGAAAAGTGTTATAGTGCGGGAGTGTATAAAATATTTGAGTCAACAAAATTGTTGTCTTTTCTGTTAATCGCGACTTAAAATCGTGTGTTTTTTCAGGTTTAATATTAATAATAATAATAGTTTATTTAAGAAACGAAATAATAAAAAGTGTTATAGTGCGGGAGTGTAAAATATTTGAATCAAAATTTGCTAATAACTAAAATCTTTAAATTCGAGCCTTTTTTGTAACTACATAGCTTGTAGAAAATAATAATTTTTCATGAAATTTTGAAATAATTCCAATACAAAATTACCTTTTTCAATTCAAATTTCTTTTTTAAGATTATATAATAAATTTTTGTAACTTTGTTCCAAAATGTAGATGTTAGAATGAAATACTATCAATATTTTATCATTAAAAATTCAAAAATGTAGCTTTTCAAAAACTAATTTCCATTTCTGATTCAAATATTTATTGCGACATCGAATTCCAACCTTGTTGTAATGGAGCCATTGCCGAGTCACCAAGCATCCAGATACAGGATTTTTAGGAACAGAAAACGTCGGAAATCTACAAAGGTAAGAAAATTTTTTATTCTTTCATTTTTGTTTCTATATATTCCTCATTTTTTTTATTTTTATAGGTACGAAATGGATATTTATTTACATGCACTGAATTCAAATCAAATCGAAGAATATTTTGGTGTTGTGAATTTGATCACCGAGTAGGTAGACTCTTAACATCTAGTAGCTTTCGTAGGATCACATACGTTACATTTGAAGCCAATACGGGGAAATGTGGTTAGAAATTACATACGCTTGTACATACAGTCGAATATAGAGAGGGCTCTTATTAGCGTGCATATTAGCCACTCACCCTTCTAATCTATACAGCCAACCCTGCGCAACATGATTATTGGTTTTACGCCAGGACGGCTATCAACATTATGCCTATAGGGTGACTCTAAAATGGAAAATAGTGCTACACCAACCAAGCCTATTGCGTTACCAAGTTTCAAAGGTGGTATTTAATAATAATGTTCATTTCATGATTTAACCACACATGACCTCCGATATCAACGTTGCATTCCCGCAAAATCACTCCATAGTATAGTCACTTGCAATCCTTGCATTTACTCTCGTTGTAACAATACTGTTTCAAAATGAGAGAGTTCTATAATCCAAATTCATTCAAGTATTCAAACCACTTCCATTTATTAAGGCTTATTAGTTTAGACTAGCAAAATTATACGCGCGCTACAGTGCACGGGAAACATTGATGGACAATAATTTATTAATTATACCTATTAAAATATATAAAAATAATAACTCAATTTCACTTGTAATCAGTTTAATTCAAGTTGTCCAGTTGATTATTATTCTCTTTCATCTCGTCCTGAGAGCCTCTTGTCATTCTAAACATTTTTCCGATTTACCCTATTTTTTCTGCAAAAGTAACTTTGATCACACATTAAAGGACGTCAACTCCATCAATAATTAGTTTATAATTTCGCCCCTCTCTTTAAAAGGAGCATGCTAATAAGGTTCAAAAAATCACGTTAGTCGAGCTAAAAGGAAAGAGCGTATCTGTTCTTTCTCCCAACTCTGCTGATGCTTTCTTCAGGTTTCATAAAAGTAACAAAGTTAGTGGAACACTGTCCCTAAACGGGTCTGTGGACAAGTCTTTTAATTACCGTAAATCGAGTCTACTTCATAAATTTCCGAGTAATTATTAGGAGCTCTCTGAAGAAGGGAAGGAAAACTCTGAAGAGTATAATCGTATTTGTGGCTAATTTTTTACCCTCTATTTTCAATGAAGAAAAATTGGTATGAAGAAACTAACATCATTTAAATTTCATTTTTCACATTCACTAGCTTCTGTTTTCCTCTTTTTCTTTTTTATTTTTTTTATTTATTTTATTTATCTATTTTATAGAGAGTTCTTTTAGGAAAGTTGGTTTTGTGAATTCATATTCCTTAGTCCAGTTGATGATGATCTGGATGAGGTTCTTGAAATATTAAAGAAGCAATTAGCAGCATTTTGAAAATGCACGGGTCTATTATTAATATAAACGTACCCTCGAACTGCTTGACTCCTTTGTCCAACCTTTCTACTTCTTCTTAATGCTGGACACAAGCCGCAAGCGTCGGTGATTCTCAAAGCATGGATGAGTGTACTTGTTGAAGACGAGAGACTGTAATTAAAAATAGTAGGACTTCAGAGAGTATATCTTTTCCCTGATTAATATTTAAAACTATAGACAACAAAATTATGAACCATTCAGTCTGCGTACTATTATAAAAAAACGAAAATTTCGTAGAAGGGAATATAAAATTAGTTCTCTAAGAGTAATGGGGGGGGGGTGAACCCCGGATCTTTGGCTTCAAGTCCCCTCTACTCTCAGCTAAATAATTAAATTTAGGTTCAATTTACATTCTTAGCAGAAATAAAAAATTGAGCCTACTTTTAAGTTAAATTTAAAAACAAAGAGAATTTTAGTAAACAAATGGGACTTGGGAGGTGTGAGTTGAAGGAAAGAAAAAAGGAAGTCGGATGCCTTATTGTGCACCTCTGAAACTGCGACTCAAAGGCTCAACTTTTCTAGCGGAACACAGTTTGGGACGAAGGGTTGGGAAAGTGCCGACGGGGGTGTTGTGGGGTGGGAAGAACGGTCAAAAGAGGGTTGGGGATAACTACCCCGTGTACATGGTCGCGTGTACGTGCGCGCTCATGTCAAAGAAGTGGGGGAGAAAAATACACCTAGCTACCGCCTCGTTCATTTTTATCCCCTAAAGCAATTTCAGCATTGTTTTAAAATAGTACTTAGCGGGGTCATTGTATTATGCATGCGCGTCCTCCACCCTCCGGGAGAGGGTGCACGACTGGTATGTGTGAGTGTATGAGAACACTTGATTCCTCGCGCGCGTGAGCCTCGGCCCATTGTTAACCAGAGGGTGGCCAGAGGGTGGTTTTTCTCGTCCAAGATTTTTTAACAGGGACGACTAGCTACTGTGCCCAGAATTATCCTCCACTTTTCTTCGTTAGATTTCAATATCCTAGGAGTAAAGAGATCATTTCACAAAAAAATGAGACAATTGTCCCCTATTTTTCCTCCCTTCGCCCCTCCATTTAACAAGGCATAACAGCATTGTTTGCTGAGCCTTAGCTTAAAATTATACAATTTTGAAAATTTACAATCAAAAGACGTCCAATTTCTAATTATGTATATTACAACCCTTTGAACTTATAAAATTGCTTAATTTAGAATGTTTTATTTTGTATTCAAATGCTTTAAGTACACCTTCGAAGTTTTAATTTTTATGACTATTAAAAAATTGGAAAATGACTACAATTTTTCTTTATAAACCTCGTTAGTTTGAAGCGTTATATTCACTCGTGTTTGAATTTTGTGTTTTCATTGTAAACATTTTTTTGATTTGTGCGTAGGTACTGTAGAGGGAAAATAGATATGGAAAGAACTTGAGTCATCATAGAGGATTACTTCTAACGATATGAAATGCTTGCTTTCAAATAAACCTATTATATAGGCGCTCATTGTCAGACATCTTCAGGGAGAGCCGCAGGATAGCACCGCGTATAAATATGAAGTCGAGTGCGAATACCATTGTCTTTCTCGCTAGTCGAGTTTGTCGGCAGGCACACTTGCTGAAGCAATACTGCATTCGAAAGAGAGAGCTTGACGCCCTCGGTGAAAGCTGTCTAAGGGCACTTCTCAGAGTAAAGACTTGCATATACTTACCGCGTATACTATATCTATCCCCCTTTTTATCCTTGCCTGCCAAAATTTTTTCATCTATTTTTCTGAAAATGTGTGCTCCCATCACCGGTCTCATGAAATTAGATGAGATAAAAAAAAGAACCACAAATTTTTAACACTAACCCTTGAATGGGAGTATTTCTTCAAAAAATTGTCCAAAATTTCATAGAAACTATATACTTATCCACTCGTGCACTTTTTCCCAAGATATTTTTATTTAGACACCTAGAATATTTGTAGTATAAATTGATTTATGCTCGATTTCCTGAATTTTTTGAGAGCTCCATTCCAGATTAGATATGACTTTTGCACTCGTGCTGAGTTTAAATCCAAGATGTGTAAAGAAACCTTTTTAGAGAGAAGATGTTTCGCTCGATTTTGCAAATCTTAAGCAAGTACAAGGGTGGCAGTGCAAAATGTGGAGTGACAATAAAATTTCAAAACTACAACGTTGCGTTAAGTACATGGCTACAGGGCGTGTGGCCAAAGGCGGTGGAGCGGCCCTCTCGTCTGCATTGTTCAGGGAATTTCTCCCTTGTAGCGTCTCTATCCGCGCCCTTCTCCCCCATCCACCCTTCACTTGAACCAGGCGGAACCCTCTCTTCTTCTCTCTTACCCTCGTCTGGTTCCATCTTTTCCACACAGCCTAGTGACTTCAGAAGGGTCTCATTTTCATTAAGAATTAAAGTTGAAGTCCGGGGTGAAAAAGTTTTCATTCGCCTTTTCCATGCAAATGAGATCGCGCCTTCCGACCTGAAAGCTGAGCTCTTCGCACTAATTCATCACACAGTGTCTTCGCGATTTAGATCCTTGTGTCTCAATTTAATCCCTTTGATTTAAAAATTACAATTGCCAAGAAAATCCGGCTTAAATAGGACTTATTTTTATATAAATACAATCGTCACATATCGCTACCTATTCAACTTTTTTCATCTGTTTTTGAATTTTTTCACATAATTTGGGACTTTGTCACCTTTTTCCAATTAATGAATTTGAATCGCATGACAAAATATTATTTAATACTTGAAATTTTTTTAATATCTTGAATTCTTTTAAAATCTCTTATAATTCTTTAATATATTTTAAAATCTCCTTAAATTTCCTAGAATCTCTTGAAATTCCCTAAAATCACTTAAAATCTCTTGAAATTCCTTAAAATCTCTTGAAATCCTTTAAAATCTCTTCGAAATATCTTAAAATTCTTAAAATATTTTTAAAGCACTTCTAAAATTATTAAATTCGCCTTAATTTGTTTAAAGTTCTTCTGATTTCTTTATAATCTTGTAGATTCTTTTAACTTCTTTTGAATTCTTAAATTTTTTTAAAAATTCCTCTGAATTTCTTTAGAATTCTGAATTTAAATTTTATTGGAGATCTGTTGGTTTAATTTTGTTTCAATTTTTTACCACTTATTTCTCACCTCTTTTTGTTTAAAAAAGCACCTTTTCACTCTTTTTAATGACAATAAATACTTTGATGCTTGTAATTATAATATGTGAAACTCGAGAGAGTTAGGTTTTGTTTTTGTTTGTTAAGAAACCTAATTTCTTCCTTCGATCAATCAGGAGGCAAAGGTCCAGTGGCTACAACTCTAAAAATAATGAAATTGAATTCTGCTTTTTGCTTACAGCAAATAACGTGGTGTCGTGCTTGCAGCGATAGCCGTGATAATTAAGCCACAACTTTAATGAATCGCCATTCGCACGACTAATTTGCGTGATAATCTGGGTAAATAATAATCCACGATATTTCTCTCTCGGGAGAACTTGCGGCATCCGCTTCGTCGACCGGGTATATTACGTCGCATATTAACGATGTGGACGGAATTGAACAGGATTTTACGTTCAATTGCGGAAGCCTTGACCTTGAAATTCATACCAGTTACTTTTCAGGAGTTTTATATCGTAGCTTAAGAGTCAGCACCACGTATTAAATTTTTCTAACTTTTTCGGTGAAAGAAAAAACAGGTTATCGTCCAACACATTGGCATTTCTGTTATGTTTCTCACCATTATTTATTGCCCAAGTGACCCCACTCATTTCGAAAGAGATTTTATAAGTCTATAAGATATAGGATATAGATTGCCATATGCATTTGCTAAGAGCCTTATTTTTTAATAGTAGATAATGGTAACTTATTAATACTTGAAAGGATTTAAGATTGAAAAGATGCTGCGAAGTGCATCAATAAAATAACATCTCTCGTCACAATATCGCGAGAGATGAGATAAATATGGGTATTTGAGTGTCGAGATAATGCAAACAAACGCTCGGTGAGTTATACTCCGATCGAGCCGCACGTTCATCCGCAATTGCGATACGGTCCGTGTTAAATTTGACTTGAATTACCACCGATAGTGTCAGATGAACAGGGCTTATTATTAGTTCGTGATTCGCATTCGTTTGATAATCTATTGCGTCCCTGCGTTGGAAAATTTGCGTGACTACTCGGACTCTTATCCTCAGAATTTTATTTCGGGATAACTCATAAGAATTACTGGCTGAGATCAGCTCAATATTTATGAACAGATGACGTGTGTATTTTGAGTACTTAAAATTAATAGCAATTTAAATTGCATTCTATCTTTAACAAAAAAAATATGAATCACATTTCACTGTCTTCTGAAAGCGTTGGAGCAATTTTTTATTTAAAATTCAGTGTCAAGCGGAAAGCGAGTAGAATAATATATTTTAAGAAATAGTTATGATATTATTAGAAGCCATGTATAAAAGATTTACATAAAGAATACATTAATGATTTACGAAAGAATATAATTTTTTCGGAAGCTCATAGTTAACTCTAAACATAAAAAACACTGTTTCAAGCTGAGATTTGTAATGTTCGTGGGTTCTAGAACGGAATTTGCAGAACAAAGGAGGGTCAATTCCTTTGTTTTGAGTATCTTCTTTCGTGCAAAGCTTTCAGAATAGAGCACTGAACAAAAATAACCTTAAAAATCTTTCGTTTGAAAGAATCTCTCTATTCCTTTATTTTTATCCACTCAATGCTAACGAATTATCAGTTCAGAAAGAAGGTGTATTAAACATTCACCCCTACTCATTCATAATTCAGGAGCTTAAGAATTCTAAATTATATTAAAATTTCGTTAAATTTTAAAGCATATTCTTAAGAAATGGGCTATAAATGGCAGCAATAAATATCTAGAATTCAGATCTAATAATAATTAAACTGATTGACAATCGTGCACTCATTTTCAATTTTTATTCAATACAGAATTAATTATAAATTACAATTCAGCTAATCTTTATAATTTCTCGTCTATTGTAGTAAACAGGAGGTGATAAGGTCTCTTTAATTGTGAAGATTAGTATTGTAATTTTAATTTTTATTCAAGAGATGATAAGCGTTACGAGAGGCTCTTTTGTATCTTTGCTACGGGATCCTGGCTATAATCTTACGATTCACGATGTCAAGTGATTACAGCTATTTTGTACCACTTGTACTTATTAGGGGTGATATGCTGGCCAGGCATTATGAGTGCCATCTGAATCTCGGCCTCTTGAATGACTCCATTTACCATTAAGCACATTACTATTATCCTATCACGCTCTCGCTCGTCCAAAGAGATTTCTTTGGTTCGTCCTTGATGCACGAAGCCATTTGCGCAAAGTGGCCGTTCATTACTAAATTATGTCGGTTTTATAGCAATCCGTTAATCCACCAGTATACACGGCTCGTTGTCGACCTTCGTCGCAGAACCGCCTTTCTGTCATAATTAATTTACAGGTTGTACTACAAATCCTGCTCGTACCACCGTCGCTTTTAATAACTAAAAGAACTGAAAAATTTAATCCCTAAATATGAGAATTCTATACATAAATCCACTTCTGCATTAATCATTCAACTTTTAGTCTCAAACTGAAAACCGTGTTTTTAATTTCCACGTTTCCAATCCAAGTATGGAAGCATACTTCGTATTTTTTTATTCTATTTGCTCTTCTTCAAGTATTTAAGATTGCATTCCAAGAAGTGAGATAAAGAAACGCACATGTTATTTTGAAGTGAGTGAAATCTGCAATGCAGTTATTAAATCTTAAAAGACCTGGTTATTAATTTCCTGTACATAATCACATTTTCACTATACTGCATTCCTCTTATCAGTTGTCAGACCAGCAAATTATTCTAAACGCTTTTGATTTGTGGAAAGTCTTGAGATTGAAAAAAATTGCATATTTCACAGTTAGTTTCTTCAAATTCCTGAGAAGGCTTCTTAAGAGTCACGGAAGCTGAACGAAATATGTATTTCAATTATGCGAGCCGACGCCGACTGAGAAATAGAGTCATTATGCAAATTACCAGGTGCATAATGCTATGAACATTATCTGCGTCCGAGTTTCCATACTCCGGATAGAAATAGAAATAGAATAGAAATAGAAATAGAATAGAAAGAGAAGTAGAAATACCCCGGCGCAAGTCGGGTTCTAAATAGTTTGTCCCAATTTTATTAGGGCTCTAGCTAGAGAATATAACTAGCGTCTAATTAGTTCTCAGTTTTCAAGATGTGGGAAAAGAGTATTGCAAAATTTCGCCCTTACGCCACTTTTTACATTTTAATTTTAGTTATCTGAGTTCGCCTTAGAGAATTGAAAAACGTATTTTTATTTTTGACAGTGTTTTTGGATGAAAATATAAAGCATTTCCTTTCCAATATACAATTTCACGGTTCGCATATCACGATTTCTCGGTTGCTGAAAATTTAATTTTTCTCTGAACACATGATGTGCTTTTTGCTTATAGGCTGATTGAAAAATAAAATGATATTTGTATGTCTCGCATTTTTACGAGTTTGAATTAAAATTTCTTTAAATTTCTGGATTTAAAATTCCATGAAATCTCACAAAGCTCTCAAAGTTCCACAAAATTTCTTGACAAATTCTAAAATCCCTTACAATCCTTTGAAATTCTTAAAAATCTCTTAAAATTTCACGAAATCTTTTCAATATTATAAAAATAATAAAAATCTCTTGACATATTTATGATCCCTTAAAGTCAAACTGACCTAATAAAAATAATAAGGCAGAAGAAAGAGTAGAATAGAAAGGCATGCACAGAAAGACATAATTGATTCTTTATTATTATTATATTATTAATGCTTTGAATGCAGAAGAGTTTCACTTTGAATGATTTAAATTTTAGTATTTGCTTTTTTGCTTAGGCTAATTCAAAATGTCTTTTCTGCATCTCGAATTTTTAAAAGTTTGAATTCGTAAAATTGTCTAGTGGTTTCAATGTTGATACAATCACGTACGCGCAGAATTACGCGAATTTTCTTTCATGGCAAATTAACTGTCGATCGAGGTAGGAATTCGTTTATCCCTCGACCTCTGCAAGAAAGATTTCAAAAGTGGTTGAACCCCTCGTATTCATCCTACGGCATTACCCACATCGGAACCTCGTTATAGTCCTCGGGCCCTGTTTTGAAGCATCGAAATTAAAGCAGCCTGTCGAAGCGCGTACCGTCCCGCAATTGCGATTGCAAATAATAAAATCTATTTTGCCGTTTAATTAAATTCGGCAGCGGAATAAAAATTCGCCAAGATTATTGAATTATTTTCTCGTAGCAATGTGTGTGGAACGATCGACGGCTGGCAATGTTCGCGAAAGGTAGTTGAATGCTTTCTTTTTTATTATTTGTTTCCATTCGTCGAAGCAAGCCGACGTGCTTTTGTTGGACAAAGAATCATTCAACAGTGCAAATTCTGTTTTTCGCAATCCACGTTATGATGAAATAGGCGAGTGCTGTTATTTAAAAAAATCAAATTTTTAATCTAAATAGAAAATACAAAAACCTCGGAGAATTTTCCTGTAACTGAATCAAGGCTATTACGTGGAATTGTTTATTTATAATAATCGTGATTATGAAAATTAAAGTCAGAACTTTACGAGAGTTGCAATCACAATACAGTATTAAAAATATATAATATAAAGCGGCTTATAAACAAAAACACTTTTGCGAGTGACGTTTTCCAGACGAGTGAAAAAATATAGCATATATTACGCACCTGAAAGTCATCTCGCCGTTTATTTATATTTCACAAATCGCTTTCAAAAAGAGGGCAATACTTGAGGATTATCGCGAAGCTGGGACTAAAAAAATATCATGCGGAATCATTTGTGAACGAAGCCTTCGAGAGAAGTATCGAGGGAGTTATAAAAAGGGAGAGATGAATATATTCGAAAATGTTATTAAAGTCAATCGAACTATCTATACGTGTTCATCAATCCATGTTGATGAAATTTTTGAAAATATTAAAGAAAAATTAAATTTCTAAATAAAACATACACTGCACCCTACTGGTAAATTCTAATTACGGGGAAAGTTGTTTAAAACCAGAAATAAATTCAGAAATGTTGGGAGTGTTTTCCAACATTTGAATGGCCCTTCTTTAATCTTCTCTGGTTTTATTTACTGAAAAAATATATCTCATCATTAAAAAAGCTTTTTAATTAACTTCTATATTCCGTCAAAATTGTTTCGAATGATAAACCAGATTCTCAATCAGCAATTTTCAAAATCGAACGGAGTAAATGGACAGACGCCATTTTCTGATTGAATCCAAGTTCACTGCCTGCATTTTGTCGTGCGCTGGTTGTTGGCAGTTTTAGTGGATCTAAAATAGTACGGACGGCGTTCCCGTGCGGATGGAATAATTTGAACGATGGAAGGATAGTTGCCAAAATGAATTTGACTCATTCTGTTATCTTCCATCGATGAAACGTTCGAGCTTTTTCTACTTCCATCAATGAAGTCAGTTTGTACGATCGCAGTATTGAATAGATGGCTAAAATAATTAAATCCCAATTGATTTTTACCCTGGAGAAAAATAAAAGTATGGAATCACGTCTGCTGATTTTTTAAATTTACAATAATAGTTTCAAGTATATTTTTAATTTAAAATTCTGTTACTTGATAATTTCGTTTTCTATATATTGAGGTTACATTGTGTAACAATTATTTGTAAAGAAAGTGATTACATTGTTTCGGTTGAAGTGAATTCGTATTAAGTTAGAACATCCAGTGCATTAAAAAGAGTGGGTACGTGATGAAAACAAAACTGGCGCAGGAAATAAACAGAGGAGATACTGCAGCAGAAGGAAAAAGAAAAAAGAAGCGAAAGAAAGAGAGAACTCTCGTTGCATCGAAATACGTTGTCGGCGCTTCACTTTGTTCGTGGGAGGTAGTGACATTTTTTATTTCTGAAATAAAATGTGTCCCGCTAAAAATAATATTTAACGTCCACGTAATTCGGCCCAGCCTCGAGACAGAGGGCGAAGTATATTTTTACTGTTTTAAGCGAGCGCAATGTTTTCGTTTGGCTCGTGCAACACGTGTGTGCGTGACGAAACGGAAAAGCGTGGAACTCGGGATCGTCGCATCTATGGAAACAGGCGAGACAAAGAGGAAAAGCATTCCGTCAAAGGGTTCAAGAGTTTTTGCAATGTTAAATGAGAATTGCGTGCCTAAAGTCTTTACACGACAAAAGCACAATTTGAATTTCGCGCCTTTTATTTACAGGAATTGACATGCGCGAGGCGGTAAATTTAAATATGTTATTTTTTCTATTCTCTAAGGATTTAGTTAATATTTTTATTGGAAAATGATACTATTGTCACCGACATCCTCAATTTAATGAAGTTTCATATAAAAATTCTTTTGTGCCTTCTCGTGAATTTGAATTCGCAGGCTTTTAATCAAACTCGCCACCCCATTTATGACAATTCCCTTGATTTATTCAATTTATGCCTACTGCCCACAATTTGCAAGAAAATGATATTTCGAGACTCCCTCGGACATCGACGAGTATATTTATTCTCAACGATATCCAGATCGAGTTTGGATAGGATACGCTGTCTATCCGCGGTCCATTCTTAGGTACATAATTTTGCATACATGTATATGTTCGTACATGCCAGGCCGGCCTCTGGTGGGGAGAAAAGAAACGCTCCATGTACATACATATATTCCTGCATAACTACATTAGGTGGATAGACATGTACGCTGAATATACACATAGTGCACCCCATAGAGGGATCTTACCCAGAGAGTATCGCATATAAAAATACCTATAAAGATACTTTGAATTTTATATTTACTGGAACGGTCAGCATTTAAATGAGACTGATCGATTGATACGCGTTACGTTGGAATATATGATGTTGAGGGTAGCGAGCGGAGGTTGAAGGTACGATATCGTGGTTGGACTTGGGGTGAAGGATGGTCCTTGAAGGGTCGTGAAATGAGACGTTTTCGGATCTTGGAACCCCTTCCGAAGAGGGACTCTGGGTCACCCTTCGGGGTGTGCCTGGTGATTCAAGGAAATGGACGAACCTTACCCTCCATTAGCGACATGAAACACCCCTAAACTCGACTTCAATTACCGATCGCTCCGGGTACCAATGAAAGTATTTGTGCGATTTCGTTTTATTTTGTTACACTCCCTCGTTACTGAGAAATAAATCATTTACGCCAGTCTATTTACCAGATTTCATTCCAAGTAAAAGACGACACTGATGTCTTTATATAGCTCAAAGATTTTCATGAACCTTCCTGAAAAATGTTCCAGGAAGATTCCTGGAAATAGGTAAATGTATGCATAACAGAAAACATTTCCAAGGAATTAAGGTTCAGGGAATTTTCGTAAAAAAGTTTCTTGGAAGATTTCAGAGATCGATTCATTTTAATTATTACATTAATTGTAAATGAGCATTCTGTTAAATTTTTTATTTTTTTGTATGAAATTTTACCAAAAAATTTTTAACAAACATTCTTCTTGACCTTTCGGGAAAGTTAAGGTCCAGTATTCTCTGAAATTTTGTAACAGAACTCTCCAGAAAACTTCCTTACAAATTCTCTGAACTTTTTTTGGGAATGTTCCCTGTTCTGGGGGTATTTAACTACTTTTGGGAATCTTCCTTCTAACATTTTTGGAATATTTCGAAACTTATATTGTCATCTTCCAGGAATGTTTATTGTAGGAACCTTTATGCTGTATGAATGATTATTATAGTGTCAGCGATCGAATTAATTCGACCTTACTTAATTCCAAGGAATATAAGTGAATATAAATTTTATAATATTTAAAAACTTTCTTACAATTTTAATTAACTTGAATCCCAGAAGATTTAAGTTATAGTCGAATTGGAGAATTTTAAATATATATTTTATCTGATTTTATATATTGAATTAAAAATGAGATCCATATTCTCCTTCATTTATCCTGGAAAATTAAATAGTATGAAAATCGACGTTAATAAGCTAAAATTGGGAAATTCCGTGATTTTTTAATGTTAACAAGATTGAATTACTTATCTTTTCTTCTAATAATATACGATATCTTCCAGAGATGAAATTTAAATAATAAATTCTTATGATTCCTTAAAGTAATCATCGCGGACGATTAATATATTTGTAAGATTTTGAATGTACTTATCTCATTAACATTGATTGACACAAAATCATATTATTATTTTACATTTTATCCTCTTCCATAAAATTTATTTCTGAACTATATAAAAATGAATACCATACTTTGATCTAATTGACAACTTCTCTAATACATATATTATCATCTGTTAATATGTCATTGTTAGGTATTTTGTCTTATATGTTTTAGACAAAATGTCAGTCTTTAACTAAGAAATTTTTTCTAATTACGTTAACATTTTTTCTTACAATTTAAATAGTTAGCCTTTTCCAAAAATTACACTCGGGTCCAAACACGGGCAGAAATTTCGATCCGCATTTTGGGAGCTGATCTGACAAAAATTCGACTACTTTCTCAATAAAATGCCTTGATCCTTTATATTCTTATCAGGGATAAATTAGGTAGTGCCGCCGAGAGGGGAGAGGAGGCAGATAAGAGTAATAACCCGGGATGTATAGACCTGCGGTCCTGCTATTTGAAATTTTTTATTTTCAAACTCAATTTAGATAAGTTTTTTTAGACTTAATGAAATTTTTTTTACTTTCAATTCGAAATTATTTCAATATCCGACAAAAATTAATTGCATTAAATTGATTAAGAATTTTTCGTGGGAAGGGAGGGGGACGATATAATATAGAACCCCAGGATTCGGAAAAATTGTCAACCATTCTAAAATAAAATAAAAAGTAACTAAAATTTCCCTCTTCTCTTGCACTTCACAAGATTTCGTGAACATGTAAAATCACTGAGCTATCAACTCTATTTAAAATAAAAAATCCTAAAAAAATGTTCGAGCCCACCATTACAGAGTCCCACTAACGTTTTCCCATGAAGGTGCTCGATATTCAGCGCATTTCGGCATTTTCCAATTATAGAAAAGAGTGCGCACTCTTTCCGACTGAATCTGGAGCGTGTGAAGCGCCAACGACTAAAAAACGTGCAAGACCAACAAGGAAGAAAGACAAACCATACCACCGAGAAGGGGATGAAAGCAGCAGAAGTGCATGCAGAATCCGAGTGTGATAGGGTGTAGGTGGGGAGGGCGGGAAGGAAAACGGTAGGAAGATTGGATAGAATCAGCAGTGTGCGAGTAACAATGGGAGGGTTCAATTGAAAAAATAATTTAATGTGTCCTTTTAATTAAACAGAGAGGGACAGACGAGCTAGCGGGTTAGGTGGCGGTAGTGGAAAAGGAAGAGGAAGAGGAAGAGGCGGTGGTGCTAGAGCTGCTGCTGGAGGTGGAGGAGGACGAAGAGGAGGCGCGGCGCGGCTCGGATGGACGCGGAAATTTAAAACCTGATCAATTGATAGGACGGAATGAAAAAAGTAGGGTTTGGGGGGTTGCTGACGGGGGGTGAAGGACGGGGGGTGGTTCGCGGGTAGATTCGCGGGTGGGGCACCACTGAGCGCTGCAAAACGGCTCTGAGTATGTGTGACACGATGGTATGCATGTGTATTTGTTGGTGAGAGCCTGGGTGAGTTTAGGGGGTTATAGGGGGTGGTTGAGAGAGGAGGTGCGGGTAGATGGGATTGCCAGGCATTATTCTGAAACGTGAATTTGTTCATTTGTTTCTTCCCTCTGTATGCAAGCCGCGGCGTGTGTGCATCCTCTTTTATCGACTGAAATCCCAGGCTTCGAATTACCGTGCAAATGATTTTTTCTCGCTCTGTTCTCATGCTTTTTTTTCGCAGCCCAGCCATACCATACCTGGCTCGCGCGGTTATGCGGCCGAACTCAAAAGGAATTTAAAACCGCTGCGAAAATTCACGAAAAAAATAGCTAGCGAGGATGCTCGAGCCTTGTATTCAGGCCGCGAAGCGAATTTTGAAAAGAGAGACTGGTTTTCGTTATTCAGATGAATTTTGGTTATCTTCGTGGCGATCGCGGTGAGCGATCGTAATTGTGGTATGTTAAATGGATGGGTGCACATTAAAAAGCTGTGTGTCTTCTTCAATTTGATATATAGTTTTCGTAATTTCAAGTTTGACTATTTATGCATTGGTATTTACAAAATGTATTTGATGGAAATAATATTTGGATTAAGGGGAGATATGGAAATGTAGGATGGATGTGAATGTGACTACGTTAGGGTGATTATTAAAGATTATACGTATTGGAGACCACAAGATGCAAACTTGAAACTAGTATCATAACGTTTTGCTTAGTGACATACGCAGCATATTCAAACAAACGCTGGAATGGATACAGGGAGTAGATTCGCGAGAGGACATTATTACGAAGTGAACTGGAGCATATCTAAATTCTCCTCCTGCCAAGATCTCAATCGTCACTGACCGTCAAGCAATATGAAGCTTCTCGTTCTAATATGGCTTGAGGCGGAGACGAACCGTGACGTCACATCCTTCGTCCCGGGTCCAATGGTCATCTTGAATATTAGACCCACCTCCATCGGACCGGAAGTTATGAAATTCAGATTCATGTCCGATTTCA
Source organism: Synergus gifuensis (assembly GCA_904066015.1). Lineage (NCBI taxonomy): Eukaryota > Metazoa > Arthropoda > Insecta > Hymenoptera > Cynipidae > Synergus > Synergus gifuensis. Next base: position 256,038 of record CAJFCO010000081.1, read on the forward strand.
CAATCCCTGTTCGCCACCTGACGACAATTCCCTCTCATAGTCAGACTCGAATCTCTTCTTCAATTTATTCTTTCTGAATTGTTAAAAATTTAGGATAGGAATGTTTCTACATACATATGTGGCAAAAGTATGAATTGAGCGGATGTCTAGTAGTAAATGTCGAGTTATGTAGGACATAAGACGAGCAGTAGAAAAATCGTGACGGTAAGTCAAGGTATATTTAGCACAACATAAAAAGTAAAATGATTCCCAAATTGCTAATAATCCTTTATGAAGGACACTTGAGGAGGAAATAAATCGATAATTCATTTGTTGCTTCAATTAAAAATGTAATTTAAAAGTATATTAAAAGGGTTTGAGTGCTTTACTTCGGTAAGCAATCGGAGAGACGAGTGAATGCAAATGAATTATTAAAAATTTAATCAATCGAATCCGTAGAACCTCGCCGCCTGTCTACGACGACGTAATGATTATTCATGTCGAGGTTATTTTGCGCGAGCGAATATTTATAATTTGTTTATTTAAATTGCTCTCCGCGCCACAGTAGTGTAGCACAACGATACGGCGTGTCTCCACTGAGTCACGTTATTACGTTTACCATTTTGTTGAAATTCGCGTTTTCGTCCTGGATTACTGGTAGTACTCGTATCGCTGGCTGAATATCGACTAACTAGCCGAAGCTTCAAGAATTACTTCACTCGCTTTGCGATGCGACAGAAGCATAAATATTCATTGTCTCGCGTTCCCAATAAAAACGTGGAGATCCTCTTCCGGACAATTTTTTAAAAAACCGTTTTTGAAGTTCACCTTGCAAATAACTCTCAGCCACCTCAAAGTCTCTTTTTGGCATAAATGCGGATTTACTCATTTTCAATTCCATTGAGAATTTCCCAAAAAATTCCACTTTCAGGCAAAAATGAATATTCAATTTATTCTAAACGATTTCTGGGTCTATCACATTTCAGATTATAAATTTATCAAAATTAAGTCTCGCCCAAACGAAAAATTAATAGGATTAATTTAATAGATATTATTTATTTTTTTGTTTTTTTCATTTTTAAGAGTTTCTTCATTATTTGAAATGTAGATTAGAATTATTAGAATTATTCTTAAATTACTAGTTTGACCATTGTCCAGAAAAGAAGTGAGAGTAAATGGAGATAGAAATAGGGGACTTAAAACAGAAAAAAAGGAGAGATTCAAGTTTCGTGAACGAGTTTCTCTTTGTTCTTCAAGTAAAGAAGTGGTGAGTTAGAGTCGGCAACATCAGTAATTCGGAAAAACTAATTAAAACTTGACTCGTGGATACTAAAGCTCCTCGCACATCCCCTTACTGTCCTTTGACAGAAGAAGTAGGGAACGGATCTCATGATTCACGAGGATTTTTTTTCTCAAAAAAAAAAAGGCAAAATTATTTAGGAAATTAAACACACTAATTATAGAACATTCAGTTTTTAATTATTTATTGGAAATCAGGAATATGAGATTGAATATTGAATTTCTTGTATATTGTTCTCTAACAAAGGTTGTGATTGCAATTTTTAAATAAAAATGTTTACATGCGATAGGAATTGTATTCTCTTTAAAATTATCGGGTATGGAAGCTTTTGTCTTTCCATAGTGATGTCAAGAATCAATCAGAAGTGACGGCTGTATTATTATACCTCCACTCTGATAATTATGATACTATTAATAAATATATTAAGCAGCAGATTCTTGCTTTTAAGTATAAAGTTCAATATTGGGTGTTACATATTCAAATTGTCTGACTCAATTCGAATATTACTACTGCCATGCTAATCTACTCTAATAAGACTCATCAGAAGGAATGCATAAATCGAAGTTTGGGTAACTGTAACATTTTCAAAACATAATTAGGATTTACAGATTTTAGAAACTCTTAAATTATTACTAAATTAGTATACCTCTTCAGCGATAAATAAAGTATAAAAATGGTAAAACGTGACTCCAATACATAAACAGCAAGAGAAAAGTCGAACGACCTTGCAACTTCCTCTCAATTTTTATTTCCCGGAGAAATTCCCCAGCTCTTACTTTCGTTGAATCCACCCTTTTCCTTTCCATTCCGCAATCGTACGTAATCACTTGAAAGCCAACTAGCGTTCCATTGACACCACAACCCCTTTTATTCTCAGACATGAAATTCAAAAAGAGTGACGACGTCGACATGTCGTATCTGTCAATCTGCGGACACGTACCCACATGAAAGTGATTCATCAAGTATCGCCCTTCACCTCTTGTATCACCAACCGTTTCCAACACGCACTCACAAAACACGCATACCATTTACCATGTATCGGAGACTACCTCTGCTTGTAGATGGATAAATACCAAAACGTCAGTAACTCACGATCACATTCTCTCCTTTTTCCCTCATTCTCTGCTTTTTTTTCTCCTCTTTAGCGATATAGATACAAACTCTGTTCGAAGCCCCGAGCACTCGCACACTTTCAAATCCAATGTCCCCCTTTCTCTTTTTATCACTACCTCTACAAACACAAAACCTGCATTGTATATCCAAATGGGATGTACATCTAGATCAATAGCATTGGAAATTATCCAAACAAATTATCGATAGAGCGAAAAAAGCGAACCCGGCCAGGGTGACCGGGGGGTGTGCTACATCACGCATAGACACGAGAGTGGTGGTGGTGGCGGGCGAGCGTATTAAAAAATAAAAAATTGCCGTACATTTTTCAGGCATTAACGTGTAGGTGGAGGGGTGCAGAGTGCTTTGGGGTGTATGGGCGAATCCATGTCAAATCGCACGGAAAAAAACGTTCTCTTTTGTTTTTAGACTCATTTTAGATTACATATACATGTCCGAAATAAAAAATTCTGAAAATCGGAACTAAAATGTGGAAAAATATTAGTTCGGCTTAGAATATGCGTTCAAGCAATATGTTTAAACAATATTCGATCTTCATTACTTCTATATTGTCTTGGATACCAATTTTATTTCTGACTGAATCAACGAAAGGTCAAAGCAAATGATTAACAAATCCAAAGTAAGTCTACAGAAGGACTTACAATTTTTTTCCTTGTGGTTTGACATGGAATCGCCCGTGTGTTTGTACAAGGGAGAATGAGTAAGCGAGAAAAAAGGTATGAATGAGAGAAGGAAGGAAATACGAGAGAGAGAAACACGAGAGAGAAAGAAGAAAGAAGAATGAGTGAGAGGGATAGAAGAAAGGGTGGTATATATGAGGTACAGAGGGATCTCGATGTTCGGAGGCCGCACACGTATAAATGCATAGGGGTTGCCTGCACATCCGGAGGGAGAGGGGAAGTACCTTCATGTCTCCCGATTGGCCTGCTAAAGCTCCAGAAGCCAATTCAACCGACAGTCTCGCCGTGTTTAGCCGCAATTTTTCAAAATTAACTAATGTTTGACAGCCAGGCACGGGGTATTCCCAGGAAAAAAGAGAATGAGAGAGTGAGTAGGAAAGGGAGAATTGGGGAGGTGATGATGGGCGAAACAGGGGATGAGAAAGAGGGAGAGCTAGAAAGTGCCGCGAAATGCAGTGCATAGCATTAATCACGTTTAATTAATGGAGAGTGTCCGAGTTCGGCATCGACGTTCGCTCTTTCGTTTCTCAAAGCGGCTTACACGTCGGACTGGTATCTACATCGCACTTGACGTTTAAGAGCGATCGCGTTTGCTATTTATCGCTAGGAAGTGTGTTATTTGTTGCGAGGAAGAGACTTGTGGCATTGGGCATAGAAGCATTAGAATATCTTTAAAGGAAGAGCTAGGATTTACTGCCAAGTCCATTAGAGGCAATTATGTATGCAGAATTTAATGAGAAAATTATTGAATGAATTATATAGAAATGAAATGAAAATAGAAGTTTCAAATGCTCTTGGATTCAAATGTTGATTATGGAAACGAGAGCATTTCTTAAGTATGAAATTCCGAAATCTCAAGACTTATAAATTAATAATAAAAAAACACTTGTTTTAATTAATTTTTTTTTATTTCTTTAACAAGATTTCATTTTTTTGTTTCAGAAAAGGTATGCAGATATACAATATGCGCTTATACGGTATGGACCCAAAATAAACTTTTGAAATTTCAAAGTTTTCTACGTAAGGTAATTAGAGAGTTTTAATTAATTTTAGGGAATTTAAATTTAGATTTGTCATCTAGATTTTACATATAAATTCCATTAGTCAGATGCGTGTATGGTAAGATTAGGAAGCTGATAAATAAGTAACTGGACACGTGACTTCGCTTTCAGGTAACATGTTGTGTTTCTATTCAGAAACTCGACGATTGTGTTGAAGCAATACAATTGTAATGTACGAATAATTATAAATTATATACATAGTGTCATGTTAAATGCAAGGCAACTGATTTAGTTCATTATCTCGGATATTAGTATTAAAGGGATGGAATTACGTCTTAGAACATTATAATTTTGACACTACTTCTTTCTTCTCAAATCTTACGGCTTTCTCTGATTTCTCTTAATTATATCTTGATTTTTCCATATCTTCCTCAGATAAATTAAAATTCATTAATACTTTTATGTCACCACAATAGAGGCATCATGTTTTTTTAATCTCTCTCCTTTGACACTTAATTGGACCACAATCCTGCAGGATTAACGTCAATGCTGTCGTTCAGTCATAATATTTGAGAAGTATTAACTCTATATTAAATTTAAAATATTGTAAAATAATATTCAATTTTTTTCACCAAATAGCCTTTCTAAGAAAGACGTCAGGACACAATTGTGGTAAAATCGAGGCCTCAAACTTTTTAGACACTCCCTCTTACAAAAAAAGTACAAACCACTTTAAAAATCTCCATATCATTAGAACAAATGAGGTCGTTTTGGAGCCTGGTCTCAATTCTCCCGATTTAAAACCTGAAATTTTTTATCTGACACATTCTTATGAATCTTAAGGGTAGGAGTGTAACATTTTTTAAGTAAAAAATTACCCCTTATATGAACCACCCCAATATACCCTCTCCAGATATTTTTATAAGGCAATCATTCCTCCAAATCCGTTTCACCTCGAAGGGAGGACCAAACGATGTTGAGATCGAAGGGTGGACATGACTGCAATTTCTTGTCGTTCGACATAGCGCCATTTCTGGCCATGATCCTCGCTTTTCATCGCGTTCGGTCGGACCGGCGTAAAAATTACGTCGACTAGAGTTTATTTGTCCGGAAATGGCGGTGCCCCGGGGGTGGTGCTTGCAACGGTTATAGGTGTGTGGCAGAAAAAAAAGGGGATTGGCATAGGTGGAGAGGAACGAGGGAGAAAGAGATGCGAAGTAGATGAGTTCAGTGAGTGTGAGACAGAGACGGCAACAGACTGGTACATACCAACTCGGCCCAGTTGATGTATCACGTATTATTTGTGTGTTGCGTTCGTTGCTGCATTGCGCGCTTTTTTCGCTCCTACCGCCTATTATTTATTAGCACTAACGTGCAATTGTATTGATCTGCAATATACCAACCCCGCTCGTCGCCCCACCCCTTGCTCAAGCCCGGGCACCCCCGGCGACGAATTTTTTTCCATTTGGAAAAACGTATCTGGACTTGCCGAACGCCCGGGGATGGAAGTTCGCTACGATCGGCTTTACGATAATGCTGAACGATGACTGATTCTTCGTATTTTCGGTTCCGTATTCGCGGATCCACCAACATCGCTTCAACTTGCGAATAACGTTTAACAGAATCATTCATCACTTTTTCCCTTTTTTTTATACAAACTGTAACTTTTGCAATTGTTCGCAAGTTTTAAAAGTAGAAGGGTGTAGCTTAAATTAAAAATCTAATCCACGAGTCGAAGAATAGTCTATCAAGAGTCAAAAATTGGTACGAAAGAATTCAATATTTCAAGAGAATTTATAGTGTTTCTACTTCAAACTGTGCTGGAATTTAGATTTTGGAAGAATTTTAACAAGCATCCGGTTGAGCTAATACTTGATAAGTAACTTCATCTTATCCAACCAAAACTTCAGCTACCTGGAATTTGATCAAGTTTGAATGTGATAGTTTAGGGTACTTTTGATGCTATCTCTAATTTCCATATTTAATTTTACTGAAAGAGGGCGTAGTCTTTCTATTAAAAAGAAGAAAGCAAAACAAATGTTAATCTCGTTTTGGAAAAGTAAAAGTTATAAATCATTGAAAAGTGGAACGAGGTCATGCATTGAGGATGGTATGAAGCTAATCCCGTCGTTGACCATCAGTGAAGCTATTATACCGTCATCATAACGATATAACGCGAAATCAACAGGGTAACGATACACTGGGTCCCACGTGGCGAAATACAATAACCCGATCCTCTGCCCCGCGGTTCTCTTTTACTCCCGCAATTCCACTCTCGTACCGCCATAGTGGTCAGTACCCATCACTGGTGTGCTCTGGTCCACTGTGCGGCCAGTTGCGTTGCGTTGCGTTGATGTAACTAAATGATTGGGTAAATGATTCTACAGCGTGCCACGCGAGTAATTGAGTGGTGCTGCCGTTGTTTGTGAGGACGATGACTGCCAGCCGTGCCGACCTCACTCGTACTACGTACACCTCATTCAGGAATTTAACGTCATTTTTTATGACTCAGATTAAGTTTGAAAATCGGATTTAAAATCAACGAGAGGTATTGAATAGTAGATTAATATTATTGCCAAATTGTAATGCAATTGATAGTCACAACCTGTGGAATTGTTGCAAAATTAAAATAAAGTCAGTTTTTTTTCCATAATTACCCTCAATGAAACAAAAAGTTCACTTTTTGCCAATAAATTAGAATTTTAAGTTCTGGTGGTTTCTGTAATTCTGTAGAATAAGAGAAGTGTTTGAGATAATTGATTAAAGTTAAGGAGTGTGGCCAAACTAAGTAGGCGGAGCCACTTGTAAATATTTAACAATCTGGGCGTGATCTAAGGTGTTGAAGTCGCAAATGGGCGTGGATAGATAAAATGGGCGTATCATGTGGAGTGTTTAAGGGTTGTGGCCTAAGATAGTGGGTGTGGTAAATGGGCGTAGTTAATGAAAGCAGGCGTAGTCAAGGAAACAATCGTATGATTGAAAATTATATATTTTCTTATCTTATTATAGTTTAGTGCCCTCCAGAAGTAATCAAGTAAAAGTAAGGAGAAAAAAAAGTGAATAAATCTGATATAAAATTCTATATAAAAATCTCTTCTTTTAACAATCATCCAATCGGAATTTCATCTTAATTACTTTCTAATCTTTAAAACTCCATTTCAAGCAGTACCCTATTCCAAAAAAGGCCTATATACCAACTAATAAAGAGACACTCCTGGTGGAGAGAACGGAACGGGATATTCGTAAAAGCTGTGCGGTCAACATATGCCCTCATAATGGAATGTGAGCGTAAACCGCAGAGGAATGTGTATACGGCAAATATGTACCGGGAAACATGTGTGATCGTTAGTGTGTAGGTGGCACGTGCGCCCCCAGGCAATGACGAGTCATCCACGCTAGAACACCTCGTGCATTTGTGTATGGTATCCATGTGCCTCGGATCACCGATTCAAGCGTGTGCGTGGATGAAATTTCGCGAAGCGGTACGAGAGAATTCAATGTATAGCACATGGACAAGTTTACACGGGCAATGTTAAAGGCTTCTTTCGGCGTGTCGTCCTGTTGCGTCATGATTTCGCGTTTGTTTGCATGCCCCTGCGGTTGGGTGTTGGCAAATTTGTGCGGCTACGGGGATATGTTTTCGTTTCCAATGATTTATGCCGCGGAATCAGTTTCGCAACCGCGGGACACGTCGTGTCGCACATTATTATTAACGACCTGCTGTGGATAAATTTTAAGGAGCCCCACCCCCCTATCCCTCTCCCTCTCTTTCTCTCTCTCAAGATGATTAGGCCTTGGATGACAATTTTCCCATTTCTGGGTACTTATATTCTTCCGAGTATTTATATTTATCGCAATTGCATCAAACTAATTTGCCATTTTTTCTTCTTTTATCTAGACTCCCTATTTCGAATTGCATTTATGATTTGCCAAAAAAGTTTAGTCCTTTTCTACCTTTTTTGTTTCATGTCAAGGATGTTACAATTTCTTTTAAAATCGTAGGTTTTATACGGATCAGTGATCTTAGATATTAAACCGTACAATCTGGATGTTACCTTGTATAATATGGATGTTGATTTTTAAAATCATGGATTATAAAACTCAAAATGTGATCCAGGCCGGGGATGAAACACGCGGCCCGACCGAATCCCAACTGGAAGTCGGATTTTCAGGTCTCGGCTGGTACACAGGTCGCTGTTCCGAATCGTTTGATCCATTTTTCTTAGTGTATTCATTCTCTATCTGAATTGTCAGCTTATCAGCCCTAGACTACTTGCGCTAAGTATATTTGTACAGATGGTTGTCTGATTTTTTAATCTAAAATATCACCAATTTACATAATGCATGGATTTTAGATTAAGATTTTTTCATTTTTTTATTCTTTTTTTTACATAAAAAAGTTTATTACTATATTATTACTATGCAGAGAAAAAAAATGCGTGAAATTGAATAGCCGGAAGCTTAATCGGTGCTTGTAAAAATTTTAAGCGTACATTTTTTCCAGAAAAAAAAAATATCAAACATCTATATCCAATGAACTTTTGACCTCTAGTAAATGTCATGATAGATCGACAACTTTACACTTGCGAGGAAAAATCCACAGCATGTAAAAAATGGAACAGCATTCGTGACATTTGATTATATGTAAATGCTGACCTTCTAAACTGATTTTCAACATCTAAAAGCTCTTGAGATTTTTTAGTTTTGCGTCGAGCCTTTAATGAAGCTTGTCGTTTATTTATTGTGAAATGTTGGAATCTAGATATTATTCAAATGTAATTTGTGTTCAAACATAAATTTTGATTGACATAGTATGTATTGTTGGGTAGTACATTAAATTATCTAAAAAAGTCTTTTATGTAGTATGATTTAAATGTTATAAACAGTGCTGCAAATTGTTGTAAATGTTCAGGAAGCTTCACGAACATCAAAGTGACATTCTTTCGGGATATTAACAGGATATAATTTATGCAACACGTGACGAACAATTAACATTTGTATAAATACATACATATTTCCTGAAACAGTCGTAATTCAAAATCTAATGCGAAAACGCTGTCAGTTTTGAATCACGCTGACAATGAATCATCATCATCATTATATAATTTACAACCGCAAAGTTCTTGACTAATGCAGTGGTCCTGTTACAGTAGTGCTTCGCTATTGAACGACACTTCGTTCCAGTCATTAATCAGCATCGGCTACATCGACCCGCTTCAGTTGTCGAAGATAGTAAAATGCAGTGGACATTTTGAATCTCTCTAACCCATTCCTGTAAATTATTAGAATCAAAAAATAATTTGTTTATCTAAAACGATAAAATATTCGTTACAAATCTTCGAATTTCCCTTTTCCATTCTGGATTTCACTTTATCAATCAAATTGTGTCCAGTTTGTAGTTTATTAAAAGACAGTACTTAGATACTACAATTATAATACAAGATTTTAAAAGTTGGTATTCCTTATCAATGGTTTATTTCAATATTCCAGTATTTTATTGGAGTGAAAAAACTGTCATCCTTCATTATTCGTGGAAAGTGCACGTATTTAATTCGTTATCCTGTTATTCGTCATGTACATGAATAATATCGAGTACGCCAGGATGGGTAACTTCCTAAATGGAATTTGAGTGTGAGAAGCATTTCAGACGAGTGACAACGCCAACAAAAACTGAAATCGAGTTCCGCCCCAGCAGAAGTGGGGTTCGTAATTTAAAAAACAATGGATGCTAAGGCACAATGAGGCCAAATGAGATAGGGGATGGCTCGTTGGAGAGCTGAAGCGGGACAGGGAGGAATGAGAGGAATGGGGGATGAAATCCTATACTGGACAAGGGATAGGTTCGTGGTATGGAAGTGTGTGGGGGTGATAGTCAGAGAGTAGCTACTAGCGAAAAATTCAAACGGAACACGAGCCCGATTAGAGTCAGTCATTAAAACAGAATGTCAACTTCAAGTCCAGCTTCCATTATAAAATAGCAAAAATTATCCGTCTCCTACGAAGCGATTTAAATTCAAATTAGCTCTTATCAATTTCAAAAGCCAGGCAGAATCAAGAGCTTTAATTTCTCATGAAAGACTCATCTTATTTAAAATCATCGATCAAAAACTGAAAGACATTTCATTTTCAAACGAATTCTCTTTTTGACATCATAATTCTCTATTTATCATCATTTATAATTAGTATTATTAGTTTCTATTGAAAATTCAGACAGAAAATCGTTTATTGTCGTTATTTTAATCTTCAACGGGTATTAAATCTTGAAGGGAAATATTATCTGTTTTTTAACTGATTTCAAGATTTGTAAACTCATTCTAAATTAAAATAATAGTTGAGTTTTTTTATACTTATTTTCAACACTGATTTAGTAATGATTTGACTTGAATTTCGAATCGTCAGCTCGTATTCATCACTAGCAACTTCTATCGATTGTTGGTCTAATTGTGTTACTGTGAATGTCCGACTCACCCAGCGGACCCTTCACTGGCCATTGAGAGGAAGGGAGAGAGAAAGAGAGAGAAAAAGTGAGAAGGGTCTCTAGAGTTGTCCAGAATGTGGTTGTCGTCCTTTGATGTGTGAAAAGTGGTGTTTTGCATATTTCTTAACATAATGAAAATAGACTCGAATTTTTTATCTCAAAGGAAAACTTTTCTTGAAAAAAAAACACAACCCTAACTTTATTTTATTACTTTGAAACTTTAGTTTTCAATTTTCCTGAAAATATTCCTGCAAAGAACTCTAGTTAACTTGACGTAATTTCATCATCATAATTATATCCTGCTATCTCAAACAAAATTTCCCAGGGATAAATAAAAATGTATTTCACTCGACGTGGACTATGTAAGTTTTAGTGGTGCCGCAATATTACCGAGCTAGTGTATATTTATCATTAATTAATAAAATAATAGTTATCTTTGCGAATCCCTTAATTGCGCACTAGCTAGTTATATTAAATTTTAAGCGCGCCTTGTGCAGCTCGCGCGAGAGAATCGCTCGTCGGTTCTCGCGCCATTATGTCCATTTGCATAATGAATTAAGGCTTTCAGTAATTAAAGCCGGATCGCATGATGCAAATGCGAACGGACAACTTACTGCCCGGCATATTAATTCGGCTGGTACGTATGTACGGTATTTCCTGTCTTGAAATACAGTCGAGCGTAAATTCGCGAGCATTTGACGAAAATAGAAATGTAAAGAAAATTTTTTATGCGCGATAATAAAAAAAAACTTTAAAACATAATGAAAGGGGTTGATTATGGCCATAAAAGTCTGTTTAAATACCATTTCTTCTGGTATTACAGTCTCTTTTATGAAATAAATGCGTAATGTGATAATTATTTTCTTACCCAATCGAGCATAAAAAATTCGATATCCTTTTCTTGAATCTTAGATTGTAAAATATTAAAGATTGATCTCTGTTTATACTGATAACATTTGTACGGGTGAAGAAACCGACGTTGAAGAAACCGCGGTGTTAAAATTCCAGGGATATAATAATCCGATGCAGTATTTTAAAAGGATCAGTTACAACATGTACGGTCTACAGTCTATACAGTTGCATCTTTTTTATGGCATGTCCAGAGAAACATAAAGGCATAATTTATTGCTCCTGCTTGGTCAGTCGCTTTGAACACTAAGTTCATGTCGGCACATAACATAACATTCGAGTGGCATATAATTAAGTGAATTTAACATTTCCGCTATTGAGTCGTAAATGTTTTCTCAAGTAAATGACGCTTTTTTTTATTTAGATTAATTTCTCAGAATAAAACTCGAAACTTGTTTTACGTAATAATGATTTCCATGGAGATAATTAGCTATTTACAAAGTAGCAGAGATGCAAGACTAAGCCTGCATTCCGGAAGTTGAATGTTTCTCCGAAATAGAAGAACTGCTCGTAATGGACTTTAATTAATTCTTTTTTACTTCCATTGATTTATCTTTTACGTTTTAGTAAACAAACATCTATACATATATATGGGAGGGATTTATTTTTCAGTGGCTTTAACGCTGCAGCGATGAGATGGTTTCATAATATGTATGCTGGAAGTCAACAAAGTGTCAGTGGGGCCTCGCAATAAAGTCGGGTCGCAAAAGCGATCGTCTACTGTTGCCGGAGCTTGAAAATCGTACGAAGGATAATGTATACCGGTCCTATCCTCGCGTTGCGATATATCGTCCATTCGTAGTCCTGTCTTCGTCGCACGTCTGCCTACAGAGCGGGTCCTCAAATGACTCACGCAAAAGTAAATTATACATTGAAAGGGTTTAATATAATGAAACGCTCCATATGCATGAGCAGGCGACCTGACGCTTTGCACACCACGGGTCCTCGCGTTTCTCCGCGCTTCCCAGTGGCGTAAAGTTTCGATCGGTGGGCCCAGTATGAAAGCTTCTGCCGCCAAAATCCATTGAGAGACGTTTATTGTCGAGCCAATTAAACGATATTCAAATATTTTCTACCTTCCAGCAAAGAACATTTACATCCAACAGCACACCAAATTAATTTGCGAGAATGCATTTATATTTACTGCTTCAGTTTATCTAATAACCTTAATTAGAGCGATATCAAAATAACAATTAAGCAATATATACTCTTGACTTTTTTCTTTAGCATGTTTGTAAAGTTTTTTGGTAAATTAATTTGAACTTGATATATAATGCAAACGGTTAAATTAACTGAATTAATGACAAACTTTAGTTTTCTTCTTGATATGTCCATACATATGTCTGTTGCAAAGAAATAAAGCAATTTTGTAGTATGGGAAAGAGAAACGCATTGAAGTACGAAAATCAGAGTATAATAAAGGTCGACCCTGAAGGTAGTTATATTGGAAAATGTTATGATCGAGGAACCTATAATACAGAAAGGAGTGCGAGGGAGAATGGAGCGCCGTCGGCGGTCGTATAGCTTAGTTGCAGGGGACGAGTGGAAAGCATCAAAAGCAATGTTTGGTGACGCTATAATGAAATGAATTTATGCAGAGCCGTAATGCCTGAATATTTAGCAACCCTCTTCTGGTTCTGTTTCTGGTCTGGCTTGGTCGTCATTTTGTCGTCATACTCCCGCTAAATTCACGTATGTCACTCTCCAATGGACCTGAAAAATAACAAAGTGCGCTATCCATAAATATTGTTCGCCTCCCTTCCTATCAATCCTGAAGAAATTAAATCAAGATTTTCCCCATGTATTTTATACTACTAGCGGACCAATACGCGCGCTCCGCGCGCGATTATTTTGTTTTTCTTTTTACAACTTGAAGTTGTAAAGATTTTGAAAGATTTTGTAGAATTTACAAGTTTTTGTAAAATTTTAAGAGTATTTCAAGAGATTTTTCTAGTTTTTAAAATATTTTAAAATTTTTAAGGATTTCATGGAATTTGATGAAATTTCTAATGATTTTAAAAGACTTTAATTAAGAAACTTCTAGAATTTTTAAGGATTTTCAAGAGGTTTCTAAGAATTTTAAGATTTTTTAACAAATTTTAAGGAATTTCGAAGGTTTTCGTGAAATTTTAAGAAACATGTTTCATTAAATTTCTAGAAACATGTTTAATTAAAATTCTATGAAATCCTTTATTTCACAAAATCCTTTAAAAATCAAAAATAACTTTTGAAATTTTTTAAAATGAGGAATATTAAAATTCCTTAAAATCATTTCCCGGATAAATTTCTGCTAGTTATATAGGTTTTTGTTATATTACAAGTCTAGTCAGTTCAGAAGAAAGTGATCGCCTTTTATTAGAAAATGCCCCTGTGTTTTGCATCGTTCTTTCGAGAAATAATCGGGGATCAGACTCTTGATCGATGTGTAAAACTAACAAGCCGCGTGAATAATAAATGCGCAATTAACAAGGACGACATTCGAGCGATTTTAAATGAAATTTACGATCGTGATCGATATGTCCTGGTGCGTTGGCAGGGCTAATAGTTTGGAAATAATTGGCGCAATAAATAAGTCATTATCGGTGCCTCTGCAAGATTATTTAATCAATGAAGAAGGGCCCTTCCTTCCGATCGTTTCCCATTTCCATATAATCGTCGTCCTTTGCGCGGCGCCCGGTTCACGTGTATATTAATATCCCAGATGCACGCGAGACGCCGAAATATTTTAATCATGGCTAATTGGAGAGTAATAATGGAGTTCCGCTATTTGCTGAGGCACTCGGACAGCCCGAAGTTCCTTTGCATTCTCACCGGAAGTCGACGCAATGCCTCGACGAGGGTTCGCGCTCTACGACATAGAATTCGGGCAATGCAATGAAGAACTTGGGCTAATGCTTAGACATTGCTAAGACTTTATTAATGTTTATCATTTATGATAAATCCCAGGATCAGAAAATGCTCTATTCTTAAGCATTTAAACAATGGTAAAGAAACTTAAGAATATTATTATAATAATAAATTTATTTGAATAACTTCTGGGAATGTCTAGATTTTTCGAGGGAATTTATACTGAACACGAAAGCAGTTTGTAAGAGACAAACCACTGGCCATCCGTAACAAAGCATCGGTAAATCAGAAAACATAGCATTTCGTGATTCGCGTTTCTCGTCTAAATCATCCGGCGAGATGATATAACCTAAGCTTTCTTACACGAGCAGACAGTAGTTTCCTTCCTTTAATAATTTTCCCGAAATTATGGAGTAATAACCGGTCCGCGTCGCGTATAATATCTCTATATTTCAAAGGCCATTAGTTTATAATCAACACGTCTCGCGGTCAGCGGACTCCGTTTGATTCTGAAATACGTTGTGTCTCGGCACCACTCGCAGAACCGCCCCCTCTTTTGAATATTACTATGTCTAAGCGCTTAACAGCATGCGAGGCCATTCGAAGTATACACACCCTGCGCGTGCATTTTCTCCAAAAATATTATTCACATAAAATATTATCTGATTCAATGTCATCCGATTTCAAATATGTCTGCATTTTATGTAAAAATAAGTATAATAATTTGGTTGTGGATTTTTAAATGATTATTTGGCTAATAGTAGCTTTCATAATAACATTATTATCTTATATTTTAAATAAAATTGTTCACCTCTTGGTGAAAAGTATCTGGTATGTGTTCTTTGATCGATAATTGACAAAAACCATCCGTAACAGCTGACCCGGGAAATTACGGTAGTCGGAATAATTTTAATTAGCTTTATCCCTGGTGTCTTGTCTCTCTCAAGGAACTTAATTAAAATAGACGTTATGTGATATATTTGATTTGTAATTTTCACTTAACTCAATTCGATGAGGAATTGATTCCAGAATTAGGTGAATTATTTAAAGAAACCGAAATCGTGAACTTGTTTCTATTTTAATAAAACCCAAAATAATAATCAATTAATTTTAAATAACACGTGGAGTAAAAAGTAGTCTTTTATGTACCTACTTCGTTTTCGAATTATATAAAGAATCTTATAATTAAATCAAAATCGTTCACTTTTCTATTGCAAAAGTACATATGATACTTATTTCAACTAACAGGTGCATTTATTCTTTACCTCAAAATCGAAATATATCATTAATTACGATATTTCACTAAAATATTTCGGGATTCAATCCAGTCATATTTTTAAATTGTTATTAAATTAAGAATTTCATTTAAAAGTGTAAAGTCACTTTTTATTTAAGAATTACATAGTTTTCATCAAAGTTTTAGGATGATGGAGGAAAAAGCACAAAAAGGTAAAATATTTTTGACACCGTGGGCAACTTTTCCTGTTGTACATCTCTGCAAGAAATTCTAAATCTGAATCTTTTTCTAATCCAGAAGTAAATAAATATCTCTATATTTCAAATTTCCTCAGTGTTCTATAAAATCGTATGTTTAGATAATATGAAAAAAGTCCTCAAAATCTAAGGCTTCCAATTTAAAAATAAATACCTATCCAATACAATTAATTACACGTCCTCCATCATCCTTAATTATAACCCTCAACCCTTATATTAATAACGATACATCAAGACCCAGAATCACCTAAAATTAATTACCCTCAAAGATTGAAATAAAACCAAAAAATGTTTCCTCTCAAAGCTGGACGTCAATTACAATTTTGAAATACCCAGGAGCGTCCTTCGTACCTGTTCGTACTAAGCGAATCGAGTCATTTGCATGGCAAGTGTCCGCGCGTCGTCCATCCTAACCAATAATCGGAGAACCCTGGCCGCGGCTCGTCTATCGGTCAGACATCGCTATTGACTAATGACAAAACTACAGGCTCTGGGATCTCTAACGCGAGTTAGTTCAGTCGGTATCAAGTTATTGCCGGTCCAGTTCGGTGGCTGGACCCTCTCTCGTTCGTCGAATGATAATTTGTGAGTGACCCCCTCGCCCCCTATTCCCTCTTTCCCCCTGTAACCCTCGGCAACGACCACCCCAGCTACTCCAGCATCCCTCCTCCTCCTCCCGATGAACCTACCCGCTTCAGCAAGTCGCCCTTCGTGCCTCCAACATCGCGTCCACCCTTTGATTACGTCACTCCCCCCTCACCCCGTCAGCACCCTTCCCCCCGCTCCACAATCCTCTAATTATATTCACTCGACGCTTCAGCTATCCGGCTCCGGGGGGTCCAATTCCGCTCACCTTTCATTACGTCTACTGGCTACGTTTCTAGCGATCGAACCAACTGTGCTTTTTTCACCCCTCATTCACCTCCTCACCACACACACACGCATACACACACACAACAACCCCAACCCCTTAAAGCTCATTTCCTCATTTCTCAGTGGATATGCTACTTGAAGTATTTTGAGGTGAGTACGAAGGACGCTCAATCTCTTTTTTGTTGATAGGAAAACGATCGAGAGACTTTTGAAAGTTATCGCTTCGACTTTGTTTTAGTTTAGTGAAACAGATTGATGGCAGATTCTAGAAGCTTCCTAAATATTCTGAAATGATGTCAAAGATTTTTTAACATTCTAGAATTTATCGTAGGGAATAATTAAGACAGGTTGGGTAAAGATTAAATAAATATTATCGACATTTACCGCTATTAATTTCATTTTTATTGATATATTATTACAAACACTAACAGAATCTTATTATTTGTTTCAGGTGAGTTCAATTTAGAAATTCTTGAGCGCCGGATATCAGTGAGTAAAGAAAAAATAGAATATGACAGGTTATTCACATTTATTTTTGAAGGAACGATAAAATATTGACAATTTTTTTTTCCTGGAATCATAAGTAAATGGCAAAAGTATCTCTGCGATCTGTCGTTACAATTGATCAGCTGTCGATATCCACAATCCAGCCATTCCAACATCGATAGTTTGGCTTGGGAACTAGTCAAAGAACGAAGGCCAGAAATTTCCGGCACGTCAGTGGTAGGATTAATCAGTTTTATAGCTTCAAAATTAAGAAAAAAAATGACGCTTACTTTTAACGAAATTGAATTTAAAAGAGTTCACATTATAGGTAGACGAGCGATTTAACATATGAACTTTCAGTTCGATTATAAAATGACAAATTGGACAAATTTAGAAAGGGAATATATTTAAAACGGATGATGATTTAAAGATGGATTCAAAATCAGAATAGGGCCTGAATTATCTCATAAAAGTAGTAAAATTGTAGCATAATTTTTACCATATAATATTATTCAAACAGAAATTCCTGCTTGATAAACATGAAAATTTTGAATGATAAATATCGCATTGAAATTTCCTTTTAAAATTTTCATAGATCTGAGAAATACACAAGGGAGCAATTTCGAATAGTCTTCCAGGCAGCAAAACTGCCATTAAAATTCGATGATGATCAAGTTTTCTGCGATCTCGGAGAAACACGAGAAGTTGTGAGGAAGTTGCTCTTCTTTATGTTTCGACTTTCCTCAACCCCTGTTGCATGTTTGCTATAAGCTACTCGTAAAGAGGGTCGAATACACGAGCATTCAAATTTATCTCGTTGAAAGCTCTTGGAAATACTTCCACTTCGAAAAAAGGGTAACTTTATTATTAAAGTAATGATTTCAGTGACTTTATTACTGAAATCAGGATATCTGTCAGGCAATTCTTCAATAATAGTTAAATAATAGTTCAATAATGGTTCAATAACTTTCTTTCGATATTTTCTCTCCAAGTTCCACTCTCCCTATTTTTTCTTAAAATGTATTTAATTTTAAAACCAATCTAGTTTACTTTCTTTCCTAATTTAAAACGAAAATTTTCACTCGAATATTTTAAATTGGAACGCAAGAACAAATATGGGTTTAATTCCATTGGTGGAAGTTAATACACAAGGGGAGACAAGAGGTCTAAAGTTTAATGCTATCGATTTTAGTGCTTAGCATAATGAGGAGGGTCGGTGGCAGATAACGCTATATGTATGTTGGAAATAGAAGTGTTCGATTACGTAGTCAAAGAAGGGTTTCGCCCTCTGTCAGAAGGGTTCTCTCCCCATTGCAACACTGGTTTATCGTCGAGCCACAGTCACTACGAACAGAATTTCATGACATAACTTCAACAATCACAATAAATCGTTCATATTTCACGTATTTTTTCATTTCATCATTCACAATGTCCTCAGCCACCTCATCATCTTTCTTCTAACTTCATTATCTCTCAATATACTTTTTCTCTTCAGAAATACAAATTAAAAGAATGTAATATAAACATTAATATAATTTCTTCCTATCGCGACAAAACGAGTGACCTTTCATTTGTAAGAAACTACCCCTTATAAATGTTAAAATCTAATTCATTTTTTCGTTCTCTTCTTTCTGTACCTATTGGTTGAAATCATTGTAAGGAACTATTTAAAATTGATTAAAAATTGGACTTTAATCCCAGAGACCTGACTTAAGCTCCTGCAGCATTGTAGGACTTTGTAAGTGTACAGGTGGATGAGTTAGGTACTGAATTATCCTGTTACTCACTATCGATATACAGCATTCGTTCCAATTACGATAACGTTGAATGTGCGTTCTACAATTTTGATACACTATGTGAAGAGAAATTTAATTAATATAATTTACTGAGCGTTTGCGTTATTATTAATAATACACTCTGTGCGCATTAAAGTCTCGCGACTGAGCGAGAAAACGATCCACAGCGCATGAGAACTAACATGTATAATATAATAATAATGTATATATCACATATGCAAAGAAGTGACGGACACGGCCTTAAGCCTTAAGCTGTGAAATCAAGGAAGCAAGCTTGCAGCCAAACGCCCTGGGCTTCGAAATTTGTCACTGATAAAAAATCCCTCTCGAAGTATCGAGACTCATTAAACTAATACCGGTTCGTAACAGATAAATGCCTCATGTCTCTAGTAAAAATCATGTTTTTGCATGAAAGTGTAATTTAGTTCAGAGTTGTAATTTAGTTAAAATTAAGTGGAATCGTGACTTAATTACTTGTTTGCATAATTCCTACCTAATAAAAGATATAAATTTGTTTGAAAGCTTAATACTTTCCTGGATGGGAAGAAGATAAAATTATGTATTGCTTGGCATAATTTGTGCAGTCGAATTTCGAAATATTCAAAATTAAAATAACAATATTAAACCAAGGTCTACTTTTCCTCTGCCGCAATATTTCTATCTTTGTTAGATTTTTTTGTTCAAAAAAGAATCTAGTAATGAGCATAATGTATGAAATGCTAGTTTGCTTCCCACGACGTAGTCTTTCAACTCTGTGGATCCACGCCTTCTCATAAAAATCTCTTCCATATTGTTAGGGGTAATAAGAAGCAGGGAAAGGGGAGGCCAAATTAACCCTCCTGAATAATTTGCATAAGTGGGTAGTGCAAGAGAGGAGAAAGGGGTGTTTTCTCATAGTGGGTACAGGGGCGAAATAACAGAGCTTCAGTGGAGCGTGTCGTTATTAGAATTATTATTACAGACTGTGCTTAAAATCAAGAGTCTTTCAGCAGATGAATAGCCAATGATTAAGAATATACAAGATTATCTCGAACAGATACTGGAAATATAAGTTTAATTACTAGTTGAATTTAAAGAAAGACACTTGGATATTAATTTAAGGTACTGGTTATTTTTAAAAAGATCCTTGATTGCAAATTATAATCTTCTTAAATTAAAGATCTAGCGCCATGTAGTCTATTTTCAAATCTTTATTATTTATTCTATTTACTATTCATTAAGTACATTATTTATGCTAAAAAAGTGGGAAAAAAATACCTAATAAAATTTGCTATGAAGATGTTCAAGTGATGGGAATTCGAAAAACGTTAAAAATAAGATTGCTATTTATCTGATATACGGTAATTACACATGTACGCCTATATTACAGCAGATAAATGGTCGATCGTAGAGCCGCGTATAATTTAGAGCAATTTTCCCGTCGTTCGATTTTGCTGTTGAGCACACTTTGCTCCCTGCATGTATACTAACAACTATTAACATTGGCAACGTAAGAAGGAAACGCGAACAACGCTTTATACGTCTACTTATAGACATGCTATACTAAAATGGTTACGTGCTTACTACAATTATATTTTCCCCAGTTACAATTTGCAGATTTGAGCTTTTTTCAAAAAACCAGCATTGTTGGCTGCTGTTTTATAAAAAGCTCACAAATCTACACTGATTTTAAAATTTGTATTGTGACCTCAGTGAGGATCCGCAAATATATAAAAATATAAAAGCAACAAATACAAATTGAGCGTACTAATCAGTGACAACGAACTTTAAATTTTTCTGAGATTACAAAATTTACAACTACAACTGTTTGGTTTTTACACAGTTTTCCTGTTCTATTTAAAGGAAGAATGGTAGAATCATGAACAGAACGAAAAATATGGTGAATGTTCTCTTTTTTGCTCCTCTTTTCTTGTTTATCATACCTAATTTGACTGTAATCAAAATTGCTGCTGTAAAATTGATGGAGCAGCAGGCAATTTAGAATGCAATTTTGTCCTCCAGCATAGAAAACATTTCTGTCAACTTTTTGCCTAACTGTTTTGGAAATTTAAATTATAAGAATAATAAGAATGCTTTCAGAGTTTCAATTACTGATTTCTAGAAAAAAAAGTCTATATATATATTTTTTTTTCAATAAAATATATTTGTTCATGTTTTACAAGACGTTAATCAGATCAGTATTTTTCGAGACAGATTTATTCTTTTTTCCCGCAGCAGATTCTGTTTGAGGAAAATTTGCATTCCAGCAGACAATTTATCCATTCCAAACTTGGTTAAAATTAGCTCGAATTTACACAAAACTTTCATGCCATTTTATATGACTTTTAAATTTATTCGACTGCACAAAATCTTGAAATGGATTCTGTTCAATGAAAGTTATTAATTATGCAAATTTTTAAACAAAAATAAAGGGAAAAGTAATGTTCCGGAGGTTGAACTTTAATTCTGATCATAATAACCTTCTGATTGGCTTTTTGACCTCGTGGAAAATGGTACTTTCGCTCGGAGTGGTGCATGGTAGGCCAATGGCTTGTTGGCTGCGATCAATGTTACGGAACGAAGTTAGTGATAACTTTATTGTAATAAGATGACCCGCACACGCTGGCAACGATGTCGCGAACAAGGGACGGGGTTTGCGGGTAGTTTCGAGTGTGTCGGTAAGTGAGAAGGGTGCAGTGGTCTCGGCTGCTGGACGAGAAGATCATTATGAGCTTGAGTTACCATGGTTACCAACGTGGCGATCCTCGGACACCCCCAAGAGAGAAATAGTCAGACAGAGAGGGGAAGTTCTACACGAAATGGTCAGCCAAGTATCGTATTTGACTTTACAACCGATTCTATGCCACTGATTGTTATGCTTATTCTACTACTATTCTTCTCCCCTATCTCCCCCAACTCGTACTTAATGCTCTGAAATTCCATTCTTATTCCAACTTTCGTACAAGACCTCAGCCTTCTTCAAATCCTTCGATCCTTTAGTAGGAACTGGCAATATATAAAAGTGGAAAAGGATAACTTTCCTTCCTCGTAACTTCCTTCAAAATCCTTCTTTATTCTCGGAATGAATACTCTACTTTCAACTTTTCAATAAGTATTTCTTCATGGATACTTCCAATATGCTAACGAAATTTATTCACCTTTTGTTGGTATTTCGATTTATTTGCGATGAAAAGTGAATACAAACATTTTCCGTAGTTTTTTTAATTTCTGAATTGGAATTAGTTTGAATTTCCGCGTGAGACTGTTCGTCGCTAGGTGGCTACGAGTCGTTTTTCTCACTATTGGTATAAAATTTCTTTCAAACTCTAGTATAATACTATTGTAATTTTCCATTTTAAAACAGCAAGTTGTTAATATGAAATAACATTCTTACTCCAACTTTCGGAGAGAAACTCAGCCTGTCTAAAATCTTTCGATCCTTTACTAGGCACTCGCAATATATAAAAGTGGAAACGGATAACTTTCTTTCGTCGTAACTTCCTTCACCATTCTTCTTTATTCGTCTCCGAGTGAATTTTCTACTTTGAATTTTTTATTAAGTACCTACTCCTGGTTGTTTCATAGATGGTAAACGGCAGGGGCGGATCCAGAAAAATATTTCGGAGGGAGTTTTTAAAATATCCATGGACAATACATCGACTTTTTGTATGTTTATTATTATTATTATTATTATGTCGGATATACAATGTCAAAAGTTTCGGGGGGGGTTGAATCCCATAAACCCCCCCTGGATCCACCCTTGGTAAACGGATTTATTCTACTTCTTCCGACTGTGATTTATTTTTTCGTAAATACACGGAAAAAATTATTTTCTTAGATTTTAAAACAGTATTTGCTGACTTTTGGACACAGAGAAGTCAGAGAAAAGTATTATAATATTTCAGTGAATTTTGTGAGATATTAGAAAAGAGTTTATTAATTTTCAGAACAGATTTCCAAAATTTTTAGAAATCTGTTCTAAAAATTAATAAACTCTTTTCTAATATCTCATGAAATTCACTGATATATTATAATACTTTTCTCTGACTTCTATGTGTCCGAAAGTCAGCAAATACTGTTTTAAAATCTAAGAAAATAATTTTTTCCGTGTAAGGCTTATTTTAACTTATTGAAGCTTAAACTAATTATCTTTTATGCATAATGATGAGTAGGAGAAACAAAGATTATTGTAATTGTTTGGAGAAAAGAAAGTTATTCATTTAAAATTGTGAAAGGAGAAAATATGAGGGAAGACACGTGCGAGGGCGTGAAGATCTTGTTTACGCTATAAAAAATTCCAAATACCTTGCACGCTTTTCGCACTGAATACTTGTCTTTTTTCTTTGCAGACGCCCCACTTAACTGGATCGTTATTCCACAGGTGTTTGGCATTTCCGTAAGCGATAAAAGCAACCCCTACTGACTTCCTACCCTTTTTCTCTCTCCGGTCACTTATAGTCAGCGTTTGCGCCGGGACCTCGCAGACGCGCTTTTCGTTCCTCTTTTTTGCGATTGAACTACTGCGACGATTGGGAGATGGAGGCGGAGGAAGGTGCACAACACGACTATGTAAAGTAAAACGATTCAATCTATACGTTATACCGCCACACCAAGGTATGTGTATTAAAAGGAGAGCCTGGAAATATTTACCACATGTGGTCTCTCTCATATCTTTGATATGGAACTTTTCTCTTTCATAGTCGTATTATTGAATGGAATTTGCTATTTGCTCAAGGGGACATTTAGGTTTTGATTTACCATGATTAGTTCGTGCAATTACTACTCCGTTCTATAATTATAAAATTATCTGAAAATTGTTTTTCATTCTTGTTCTGGTTATAAATTAGGGTAACATTTCTCGAGATTGTAATCATTACTCATGTCCGATGAAATGTAAATTATTCAAACTGAATATTCAAAAGAGTGAAGTTATAACTTTGCAAACACTTCTTAAGTCTTTTACAACACACCAATTATTAAGGTGTCGAATTTCATCACTTCTTAAAATTTCTACATGTCTTCGTAGATTTTATTTCCCAAAAAAGTCCTGCCAATGTTACAAAAGATCAGAATAAATCGATATAATTTTTTTAGACATACTATAAAAATGTATTACATGTTCCTTAAATTTCTATCCAACCCTTTGAAATGGGTTTATTATACTGAAGTGTCTAAAAAATTCTTGAAAGGAAAGTCTTGGCTCATATTACATTTCGATTTGATATGAATATGATTCTCGGTATGATTTATGGGCACGAATTGTTTTAGCTTAAACAAATCCCAACTCGAATCGAAGTGTTGAATCGACAACGATGTTTCCAATAGAGGTAGACTTTGCAGCAGAAACGTACGAATACATCCAAGTTATAGGATCGCGCGCGAAAAGAGTTACGCCCGGACCAATCTGAATGCCTCTATATCGAGGCTTTGTACGTGATGATCGTGTGTAAAGGTGGATATATACAGATACAGGATACATCGGACAGGCAGGGTTTACAAATCGATAAAAACGCATCCCAGGCAGGCGCCGGCCAGAAAGAGGAGAACTGCGCGTGGAAAAAAATGCGAGCGACCAAAGGGGTTAATGCGCTGATCATGTCATATCGAGGCGCGCTCGTTAAACAAATACATATATCGTCCCTCTCATAAATGTACATTCGTTACCAAGGGTACGTTATTAAGACACGTACATGCCTGCTGGACTGTACGAATTCTCAACGATAATCCAATTAATTAAAAAAAAAAGTAAATAAAACATCCGATTTGTCAGAGAAATCCGTGAAACAATCAGTTTTTATCAGGGAAACACAAGGGGAAATTATAATTTGGAATGTGTGCAAGCTTGGAAGAGTTCACGTATCTCGACGCAGAATTTTATACATTTTGTTGAATTGAGATGGATCTTTAAAGAGACAAATATTATGGAATGTTAGATGTGTTGTTTGGATTATGTGGGAAACTTTAATTTGGGCTGAAATTGGTTTAAAAAAATGCTAAGAATGAGGAAGTGTCTGCAGGATTTGGTCGAAACTTGAATGTTTTGTTTATTTTTAGAACTGAAGAATTATTTGAAGAAATACTCTTTAGAACGTATTATTTGTATGAATAATATGAATATTGTTAAATGCTCTGTTTTATACCACTTGTGATGGTCAGGAACCAATAATATTTGAAAATATGTCACGAATTTTCGGGTATTGATTTTTAACTTCTTCCTATTTAAGTAGAAATGTCTATTGAAAAGAAGATTTTTCAACATTTTTTAGAATTATATTGTGAAGCATCATTTTATATATACAATACTTATGTGCTATGTGAAAAAAATTTGAATTTATATTCTTGTAAAAAATGTCAACTGCATAGGCTATCAACTGAAATTCCTCTGCACTCTGCCAAATCGCTTTCAGTGCATTTTAAAATCGTATCATGGTCATGATCATTTTATCAATAACTCTCTTTGCAGACTCCCAATTCCATTAGTGATACTAATTTAGTAAAAATTCTTCCTCCATTATAATATATTTTCGTTATATTATTCGCATGAAATTTTAAATTAACAATAATTAATATGTTTCGTAACTGAAATATTGGAATTTAATGAGATGTCACTTTCGGATTACTTATTTTGATACATTCATGTTTATATTGAAATGACTGAACAGCGAAATGCACTTGTAAATCCACTTTCATTTTTCAGAAGGAATAGAATACACAATAAAAATGTATAATATCAGTTGCTTTAATTTCTGGAATTAGGAAAAACTATTTATTCTGCAGTCGATATAAATAAGTCCTAAAATTTTGCTTTAGATTTCCTTATTTATTTTGAACAGTATTAGTTTTGCAGGACCGTGGTTGAAACACAAAATAAAAGAAAAGTTATACATAAACTAGATATTACATAGATATTACAGTTTTAATACTATCTCAGACACAGGCTCAAAAAATTTTACAAAATAAAGTCAAGGTTTTTTTTCTTATTCTTCAATACCACGAAATAAAATCCGTAATAAAAGTTTCCCTATAAATATTCGGTTCTTTATGGGATATGAAATCACCACCTGGTTTTGTAAAATAGAGTGGGTAAAAACCACCACCTAAGGCAATTGAGAACCGACGTGACCATATCCGGTTCAGCGATCTTCCTCCTCTTTAGAGACTCTAAAGAGGCGGTTTGCATTTTCCTCCCTTTCCATCTTTCTTTCGTGCACAAGGCCACTCAAACCCTCTTCTTTCTTCCTTTTCTCCTCTTTTTCCTCTTTCTCCACGAGTCTCTTCGACTCTTTTACATGGCCAAGGTTCCGCAGGCTTTTCCGATGTAATGATATTTCCATCCAATTCGAACCCCACCTCCGGTGTTGGGGGTGGAAGTTGGTAGTGTACCGTGTGTGTACGTGTCCTGTACCCTCTCTCTTTCTCTCTCTCGTCTCCTCGTGCCCATCCCCACCCCCACTTGGGTGGGTGGCACGTCGGTCACTACGTCATCTGTCCCCTCGACCAATCGACGTGCGGCGCGCATTTTTTCCCCACATCGTAACAAAAAAAAGGGAGGACAAAAAAAAGCGCGAGTGGCATTACCCCCGTTGCCGCGGACCAATCGCCATACGTAAAGAGGCATTTTTTATGGGCGCCGCTTGGCCGGCCCGCTCGGTCGGTTTGTGTGATAAAAATTGACCTAAGTTTTTTTTTGCACGCTCCGCACGCCCGACTATAACTGCCTAACATTAAAAAAGATGGGCTGCGTACGGGCTGCGACAGGGTGACCAGGATGAAATGGGGTTTGAGAGAGTGAGAGAACGAGAGAGCGAAAGAAAGGACGACTCTGTACCTGGAGCATTCAGAGAAAGAGAGAACGATACGCGAACATGTAATACATACGAGTTCAATGTGAGATATGTAATGCACGTCGATGCATACATGTGCAGTTGTGCAAATGTGCACCCCCTTGCTTCCGCGTTCGAACCATCAATAGAAGGAGGGTGAAGTTCGGAGGTTCAGTTCCCCACCAGTCGACTCGCATGAAAATCTAACTCATGTACATTTCCTACAGTTTTTACCAGTTTTATTAACTTTTTAAGCTTAATTTAAGCCAAGATGAACTAAAGTTCCTGTAAATAAAAAGTTTGTCACTGCGTATTTTAAAGTAAAATCATTCTCGTATAACTTCATATAACTTCTAGTTTTATCAACAGAAAAGAGCTCTCTTCACCTGATTTTTCAAATAAGAAAGGTAACATTTACTAAATTTTGTATATTTATTCCATGCATGAGCTGAAGCTCATGAATTTTAATTGTCTCAAATTATGAACATGCGTGGCTCAAGTAGTATCGTGCTGGGGTTATATTTTATCTTGAAAATAAATATCACTATAGCAGACTACGGTTCTTATTTATGTATTTTATTCATCAATTACATTTGAAGACTAAGTAACTTAATTCCACACATTAAACTCACATTTTATCAGCAAAAATTCCCGTACGGCCCTGTTGAGAGACAACGAGTTGGCGTTGGAGGGTGACAGCTCTTTCGCACACTCCTTTTTTCTCACTAGTTGATGGTGGGGCATAAAATAATGCACATAAAATGTAGCGTATTTATCATGGAGATAAAATGATGTGCTCGACTTTGAGGCAACCGAAGCTGTTTAGCATTTGCGTAGAGTCTACTCTATTATTATAACTCTATAATAATAGTTTAGGTAGGAAAGGTATTTTGGAAAATGGGGTATCATTTTATTTTGAAACTCAATGTTTATTAATCTAATGTTAATTAAATAAATCATCCTTATTTAGCTTAAGGAGACCCCTTTAAACAAGATTAAATTTTATATTTCAAGTGTGGAGGAGTTAGTTACTCTTCTTTATGATAGTGCAACTACAATCATTTGTGATAAATGTTCCCACTGAGTGGAATCATTGAATCAACGGTAACACCAATCGTAAATTCGTTGACAAAGATTACGTTTTCAGTCATAACCCTCAAACCCAGTAACACACAGTGTGTCGTTCACCCACGCATATTTGCGAAGGAGGCGAGAGGGTTCCACACTTGCGAATTTTCAACGTCACATTCATACACTGCGCGTTGTGAGTAATGGGTTGCAAATTGCCAATAAAATTATGGACTCGTGGCAAAGGAAATTGCATTTAATGCCATTCGAGTCTTTCAATTTCACGACCCCAACAGAAAACGGCCCGCTGATCGTTGTCCCGCAAGTCAAGAGTTATAGGACCTTCGATCATAGATTTCACTAAAAAAAATGGTCGCATAGCCTCAATAATTCAAAAACAGGAAATAAAAAAAAATAATTAAAAAGATATATCTTGGTGCATGATTCATGATATAAATAATATTCCCACTTGTGAAAAGAAATAACAAATAAAACAAGCAAACATTCAAAAAGAATTTCAAAGAAAAAATTTGGTTAATTCGAAATTTTTCCTGAAATATTACTTAAAATTGTTGAAATGGTATTGGCAGAGACCACAATAAAAATATAAACTAAATTTGATATGGTACAATATGAAGATGTCTGCTTTTATTTTGACCAGGGGTTGTTTGAAGTCTTGAGTGTGGTAGTGGTTGTTGGTACCCCTTCGCAGACTGATTTGAAATGGTCCAACCCCCCATAATTCTATCAGAAGCCAATCACGTCCAGTAAAGAAGGGGAGCCCATCTGTGCATGCAGAAAATCGCCGAGACGAAAAAGGACTCGGTCAGAGACTATACGTCTTACGTGAAAATATTTTTCCAAAGTCGAACGGACGCATCCTTTATTTATAAGATTATTTACCTCATCTAAAATCAATCTTCAAATAATTAAAAATAATATCACGATAATTTTCGAAACATTCCTAAAAGAAAGATCAAAAGAATCTTGAAATAACGCTTCATGTGATAAGGCAAAAACTGATTTGTATTGAGCTTTCGGCATTTCACCTTAATTGAATTAACACATTTCGTAAGAGAAAAGCTGAAATTTAGCGGCTGTCTGTTTTTCGCGCCGAGATTTCGTTTTTCTCGTTCGGCGTATGAAGCGGATGACAAAAAGTAGCTTAACAAGCATTAAATTTGTGGTATCTTTCTCACGCGAGAAAGGTCCACTCACACAACAACACCTCGTAAATTCCGCGCTGCATTATCTTGCGCGGAAAAGGAGGCAAACAGTGCACACGTGCCGGTTGAAGCTTTTCATTTCCGTAATATTTTAAAGCTATCGCGTCCGGTCAACAAATTTATGCCCCAATAAAGTTTTTCGACCTCACGGCAAAGCCGACGTGTACGTAAACGCAAAAAGTTGTAAATAAACGGCCCACTTAAGCCGTATCCCTCCCACTCCACTGCCTCCTGACACACGCGTGAAAAATTGTCTTTTAGTTGTTACGAATATTTTACAAGAAATTCAAACCTTTTATCAAACAAACAAAGTCGACTCCATGTTTAGTGTTTACTCACATATTTCAAAACGAAAGAATAAAAATAGTAGTTTATTTCTTAATGTAAAAATTTTCATTTGGAATTTTTTTATGAATTCTGCTATGCATTTGCACTGAAAAAAAAAGTTGATTTAAATCAAATAAACGTATATTTGTTACAGAGCCAACTAAAAATTATCTTTGAATTAAATAAAATTTATTTGATTCAAAGAAATTTTCTATTTGAATTAAATAATTTTCTAATTGAATTAAATAGAAAATTTCTTTGAATCAAATAATTTTTATTTAATTGAAAGATAATTTTTAGTTGGCTCTATAACAAATATACGTTTATTTGATTCAAATAAACTTTTTTTCTGGGTGTGAGGGAAAAGGGTGTTTCTTTCTGAATCAAAAACGATGGATATCACGATGCCAGCAAAGCGAAAAGTACGTTCTGTTTAGTAAGAAGGGGGCATAATACGGATCTCCATTTGAAATAAGCTCCACCACCCTTCCCACCCTCTCGCCATCAGCACCCGTGTACCTAGTTTGTTGCGTTTGAATATTCAACACAAGTTTTTTTATTAGCCCGGCTACCCTCTCCTCACGCCCGCAGCCCGGACATCTTTATTCATCGCCTTTCCAAAGATATAATTGAGTAATTATTTATAATATATCTAGAATATGCATGCTTCACTTCTCCAACGGAATACATTAACTGCTTACTACCCCTAAACGTAACCTCTTGTTAGCGTTCGGATTTCTAACCGGTGAGTTTCACAGAGGTTCTCATTTTTATATATCTTTAACCACACAATTAAAAATCTAATTTTTTATTTCTTATCAAGTTATTATTGCATAAAACGGGGCTAACTGGTCGGTACCTTTACAGATCCCTATTTGAGTTTCTACTTGATTCACAGATTATTTGAAACGATAACATTTGGAATAAATAAATACTGTAATCAGTCATCACAGGTCGTAATTCCGGGTCATTTTGTGGATTGAGAAAACTTTTCCGGATAGTCAGTCAAAATATTTTTATTTGACTATCGTAATTTTTTAATTGAATTGAAAAATCAAATCTTTTGAATAGTTTTTAAATCCTTAAAAATGAAATCCCTAGTATTTCCTTAAAATTACTTGAAATATTTTCAAATAGTATTTCAAATTCTTAATTTAAATTTTATTGACTTAGATTCGAGGTCAAATATTTTTATAGCCAAATTTTCTAATATTTTCACTTTGTTGGTTTTTTGTTTCAATTTTTTTGTCACCTATTTTTACAACAAAAAAAAACTCACCTATTCACCTTTTTTAATGACAATAGGCACTATGATGACTGTGTAATGCTTTTATAGACAATTAAGTTCTTAAATCTTATTATAAGAAAAACTATTTCTGTTGAAATTATATGCTACTCTTGGATAATATTATTATTCCTTACTTAAAAGCAAACTTGACTGTGCAGTCTACAATTACTCATAGCAATAAAATCGAGGAGCTGTATTCTAGTCAATAAATAGTTGAGCGCATGAGAAGAAGAGAAGGTGGCGAGGGTTGGCTTGGGTTAGATGGTTTAACTGCAAATAGACACGCGACAGACTTCGCCATATACGAAAACAAACATTAAACGGTTCGATAATTACCCTATTATACATATATATGTAGATATAATTACTTCAGAATCTATAATACAATCAAACTCATAAAAGTTTAAATACAAGATTCAGCCTAATCTATAAGATTCCTGTTATTGACATCAAAGATCCTTGAAGTCGGTGCAATATCCCAGAAGCAAATTTAAAACTGGCGCAGTATTGAAATTTCCACCTGGTATCAGTAAAACAAGTCTTGAATAACTTTTATTTTTCAAAATATTGAATATATTATTTCCGATACCAAATATCTGAAAGGCTTGTAACTCCTTCTCCATATATTGTGTGAAATATCAACAGTTCGGGCAATAAAACAGAAACAGTCATCGAAATTATAAACGTAGGAGGCTCAGATGAATTTCCGCGTGGCGAAGCTGGCAATTGAAAACAATTATGGAGAATTTGTTTCTAGTTACGGCGAATATTCGTAAGCCATAAGCCGGTTTATTGGAACGATTGACCCAAACGGGATATGCTTATACTAATTCTAGCTATGCATGTGGTTCTCGTAAATCTATCCGTTGACGGTACGGTTTAGCTAAAGTATTCTCTATACATATATTGCAATCATAAGAGGGGTAATTAATGACTGGCTAATATATCGATTACTTTGCTGATTGCAATCGCTATTTAGTGGGAAAATACGGCCTCTCGATAATGTCACATACGATTTTCTAGTTTCAAAAACTAATAAAGTGGTTTATTATATTAGTGCAAATGATTTTCATGGGTCGAGTATTAGAAATATATGTTTTGCTCTTGATATGTAATGTCTTACATAAAAGTAATTGAAAATCATGATGCCGTGATGAGCTAAACAAAACATGATTATCGAAAGATTTGAAATCGACGCGAGGACAAAAGTTCGAGATCACTCCAAAGTTGAAAAACGATGTCACATGTGTGGGTGTATATTTATAAAGAGAGAAATGGAAGAGAATTCTATACTGAATGGCAAGATGCCGAAAATGGCGTTGCGAATACATCCCGGCAATTACCATTACGTGCTTGAAGTTGGTCGTATGTCGGAGTAGAGCATAATGCTGTATTTAATGGGCAACACTGCCGGTTGGTGTGTGACACGATATACGAGGCCAAGTCAACATATATCCTGTCACATTTTTAAAATGCTCTGATTTACAATGACCATTGTACTGTCCACGGGATATCTATTGTCCACCTCCTTCGTAGCTCTTTCCGTTCGTTCTTCCAACTCGCGTTCATAGTTTTGTATATTGTCATCTCGGTAATCTTTTGTACCTCCAAAAGCCTAGCCTAGCATTAAATTAATTACAGTCGTCACAGATCGTCACTTTTTTTCTCGTGCTTTTTTCCTCTATTTTACATTTTTTTCACCTTCTCAAACTGTTTTGGAAATTTTTCACCTTTTTTCAATTATATATTATGATAATTCCGGATGATTTGGGAATTGGAAAAACGATTCCAGATAGTCAGTTGAAATATTTTTATTTGCCACTTGCAATGTTTGAATTGTATTGAAATTGAAATATTTTCAATTCTTTTTAAATTCTTAAAATATCTCATTTAAAATCTCTTGAAATCCCTTCAAATCCTCTGAAATCTTTTTAAATAACTTTAAATCGCTTAATACTCTTTAAAGTCATTAAAAATGTCTGGAAATGATACGAAATCACTTGAACATCCCAAAGCCTTTTTGAATTCTGTAAAAATTTCTGAATATCCCTTGAAATTCCTTAAAATGACTTAAAATCTCTTGAAATAGTTTAAAATCGCGAAGAGAGGAATGCTAAGGGAGGAGGGAGCTAACAGACATCAATTGTGAGGTATTTGCTCCACATAGCAAGAAACAAACGCAAAATGAAGAGAAGGTATAATGATATGTAGAAAGGAATGTTAAAATGATAACTCGAAACTTAAGAATTTTTTGCTAGTCACAGGTATAAAATTAACATTTAACTTTAGAGGCTTAACCATTAATAATGTTATGAAAATCAGTAAACTGCCTCTGCAATAATTGTGCGAGGAGCCTTGCCTCTCATTTTCTGTGTGTAATTATAATATATGATTGGATAACTGTATATTTATTATGAGCAATCACATTTTTGAAATTAAATTTATTAGGATAAACCACATGGTAAGTGGAGGAAGATTACTGCTCATTTTAAACGAAAAGCATTCGTAAGATGTATGATAATTGCTCTATTTAGATAAAAAGGTTTCAGGTATTCGATAATTGCACCCTACTTATCGGTCATCGGTTTCAATATTTTTTCTAAGACCAGCATGCTTCTATAATTTCACTTCTTGTTATTTATGTATTTATATGGAGCGTGAATTATCAAATGTAGATCAAATTGTAAATTTTATTCAATTAAACACGAAGATAATGTACTGTTTGAAAATCTTTTTTGTGGATAAGAGCGTGTATGTAAAAGTTTTTAATGTGAAGGTAGCTAAATATGAGGCACTTAAGGATAAAAAGTGGGGAGTTAAAATCAGTTGACAGTGGTATATAATTGGGAATTCTTATTTCCAGAAGTCACGCAAGCGCTACCTATCCAAAAGAGATAAGTTAATGAAATCGTGTTGATGCTTTGCTTTACGATCGGGGTCGCTTTGCGTATACGCGTCCAGCCGTTTGTATGCACACAAGGCAACCGTGAATTGATTAACCGCAATTCTCAACGGACACCGATCCTGGGTTTAATTAAGTTATCGATTTATTTTCAATATTGTGCCTCATAAAGTGCATCCCCTTTTTTAACTAAGAATCCATAAGTACGCATTTATGTGTCTCGTCACGTTCGACCGTTAAGTAACCGCTATTTACTTCTTCTTTTCCCAACAAACTCTAAAATGGAACAACGATAATTTTAATTTCGCAATTTTTTTTATCATCAAATATTGGTGTTAAGATTATAATTTTGTTTCCTTATGTACATATTAATGAGATTATTATTGCCAGCTAAAATAAAAGATTTTTTAATATAATATCTTACACATTATGAGCTATTTAAATGTCCGGTTTCGTGATGTTCCTCTTTATAAACATAATGGAAATATGTTTCGAGTTGTTGCGAGTTGAAAATATTTCGCGGACAATTTTCATGTAAAAAAAGTTGGAAGACTCGGCCAAGTGTCGAGTCAAAAGGGAACAAATAATGCGAATTGGTTTTAAAGCAAAACAGCAAAGGCCCTTTGTCCCGTCTCTCGACAGCGGACGTCTTTCCCGCAACTAAATTACCGTTTACCAGGCCGCGTTAACCGCCATTGTTTCCTTTTAATAATTCATCGTCCCGCTTATACGTAAGTTTCGATGCAGAAGGGACGACCCTTGCAACGAGTTGCGGTGCACGAGCACAAGTGCCTAGTTAACGTCTAGTTCCATTCCTCCCTTCGCGGTAAATTACACCCTCCTTTAATTGACCTATATATAAGAATTTTAATTTTCCAAAGATTTTAATTTACTTAAATACGAGTTTAAATACAGTAAATTTAAATAATAGTCTTATTTTAACATTTTTTCAGATTACCAATTATTGTAGCCAATTGATAACTTTTTTATGATTTAAATACATATATTTATTTATTTATTTACATTGAAATGAGGATTGAAAGTAGTTAAGCCGAATTCCAATGGAAAGGTAAACACAACATAAGTAGAAGCTTTCCCAGAAGAGGTTGGAGTGAAGGAAAGGTAATCAGAGAGAGTCGGGGCTGATTGTAAGTTATATGCGACGCGTTTGCTTTATATCCCCAAAGCAACTTTCCGCACTCGTAAAGCTGTTTCGTCCCTCGGCACTCTCCATCCCCTTTTATCTTCTTCTCTCCTTTTCTAACTGTATCTACCCCTTTCGCTCTGTTTGATTTCTCTCACTTCCTCTTCTGGATCCCTTCTTCGTTATTCGTTATTCGTTATTCGTTATTCGCTGATTTCGAAAGTAGATCGCCTTCTTAACTCACATTCATACAATTTGCAACCAACGGCTATTAATCTGCAGGTCACGATGATGCCCTTAAATCGAAGCTTCGCACCCTCCAAGACGTTTTTCATTTTAAGAAGATTTACGATTTCATTTGAACTTCACGCTTTATTTTGTCCAAATGTACACGATTCTGCTAATTAGAGTCAAGTCACGAAAGGGAGAACTCTCTTCTTTTAAATGAGGGATTTACTTTTAAATAAGGGACGAAGTCTCTTAGTTGAACTTTTCTAATTTTAAGTTTTATATTAAATTTCATCTCTAGAATTA
This sequence comes from Synergus gifuensis, assembly GCA_904066015.1. Taxonomy (NCBI): domain Eukaryota; kingdom Metazoa; phylum Arthropoda; class Insecta; order Hymenoptera; family Cynipidae; genus Synergus; species Synergus gifuensis. The sequence goes on from CAJFCO010000081.1 coordinate 291,303, forward strand.
TAGATACGGTATTCTTTCCTCTCTTTCTCATCTTTTTCTGCCCAATTTAACACCTTATTTAGTAGTCTGTCATCTTCCCTTCGAGTACGTCTTCTTCTTATTTTACACGTTTTCCAGTTGGTATTTCTGACATCAATATCTTCTTCCTCCCTTTTTTTCCATTCAGGTACCTCAATCATTCAATTATCTTAATTCTTTTTCCCAGTTTACACGCAGAAATTCCTTCCATTCCTATATCTACCAATTGATAGCTTCCCTACCTCTCATAATTATTTTTTCAAATTTTCCTACTTTAAATCCACTATCTAAATAATACTAGGAACTTATTTATAGTTTAACAACAACTTTTATGCTTGAAAAACATTGTATAGATGTGAATATAATGCCTCATCCTACTTCTATCGAATCTTGTTTGAAGTTTCGCATTTCTCGTTGAAGCGCATAAGTTCTGGATTTCCGGATAGAACAGTGTCCGTCTCGTCCGTACGGTTGGTTTGTTCGTTGGTCACGTGAGACCCGGTCGCACGTCTTGCATCAGCTACGTAGTAGTTTCAATTCTGTAGCCAGGACACTTGGCGACGACCCATCCCTCATATACTTGTCCGAGACCTGTCCGGGGTTTCAGACGTTGTCCAGTCACCAAACTCCCCAGAAACTTCTGTTATTATAAGTTAACCCGAAACCCTTCCTCAGTCCCCTCGCCCCTTTAAACTGTCCACCATGCGCCTTGTAAATTATGGCCAGCGGCCAGCGATTTGAGATCCATCTAAGACAGAGAAACAACTACCCTTTAATTGTGTAAGGAAATGTTTCAGACACCAAAGAATAAACACTTTCCACTTCGTTAATTACATTTTGAGCATTCCCTGACATATGGGTGCGGTAAATCGAAATCCCCGAAAAAAATTGCGAGTGCCGTTGTAAACTTGAGTAATTCTTTAAAAAGAAACTGAAAGTCATTTCCGGTTACCCCTCGTTATGAAAATTCGAATAAACATTCGCTTGTGCTAAACTAGTCATCTCAGTCATGGGAATCGTAAAGCATCATCGTCGAACAATTAACAATCGTGTGGCACAGCCCACGCAGAATCTGACGTATCATGCGGCTTAAATCTCGATCGGTGAATGCTAACAATGTGCTCGGGGGCGGATATCTCGTTAAGTGACAATCGGAGGTGATAGCGTGAAATACGGTAACTCCAATGCATATGATAACTTCTCGTCGTTTTGGATAATACGACCTTCACTTAAAGTATAACGAGGTAAGGTAATGTATCCATTGATTTGACGAGTCCAATCGTCCCCTACGAAATTAACTACTTAATTGAGGAATCTGTTAATGAGGTCCATTTGATGGATGTCAGCGAATAGTAATTCGAGAGAGTAAATCTCTGAAACAGGTCCCGACTAATGAGAACAAGGAAAATTGAGAAATTAATTGAACGTGAAGGGAAACGTGCGGCTTTTTAATTTTTTAGGAGTGGAGCTGATGTTTAAATTTTACATTTTCCTCTATACTAATTTCAAGGTCCTTGAGATTTTATTCACTTTTTTTAGGACATTTTGAGATGTTAAAACAAAAGCTAATTTTTGAATCCATAATCTTCTGCACGCTAATTAATTATTTTATTGCATATCTTACTAAGTTTGTGTGGTTATATATAATTTTTCAAAACTTGGAATTTAAATTGAAGAAAACTCGCTTGGAAAATTCGGAGAAAAATTGGGAATGAATCAACCTCTTGGTTTATAAGAAGCGAATAAATAAAATTCAAATTGTAGATTTGATGGGGACAGCCGCTCTCTTGAGGGCGCGATTAAAACTGATTTATTGCAAGAGAATAAGACTCCCGTGCAACAGAACTTATGGAGGGTTTGCGATTGCGGCTTGAGATCGGGACAAAGAAGCGGGAGCCGATGTGCTAATTATGCAGGACAAGTGCAACTACTCCTCCTTGTTCGTCCCTCGTTCGTTCTTTCGGAACAAGTTCGGAACGAGTTCAAATGCCTGAGTTCGACTTGGACGCACTCCCAATTGCGGCGGCAATAAATACGACGCGACGCACAGCGGCAAGATGAGGCATGGCCTTACATTCGTTAAGTTAACGCGCGATTTTATTACATGAATATTTTTAATCGCATCCTTAATGACGTTTCTCGATACTCAAAGTGGAAACGATTCTTCCATATTATCCCCTCTAATAAAAAGAGGAATTAGGATAAAAAAAAAGTATTAAAAATGCACGATCATAAGAAAATAAAAGTAGTGTTGACAGAAAATTGGAAAGCCTAAAAACTTCAAGCCGTGAAATATAATGGACAATAAAGTCACTTTTGCAGTACCTTTCTCGGTTAATGGGGAAGATGCATTTTTACACATTTTTGCATGGTACTTTTTGCCATCATAACAAACGACTCATGCATTTTACTGGTCGTGGGATATGACAGTCACAATCTGTCCAATAGTGATGTTTATTTTCCTCGCTGAATGGAGAACAAAACTTTGTTCTCTGTCCATTACCGACAACGATACAGGGCACACTTTTTTCTGTAACATTAATATTTTTTTCGCGAAACGAGGAACGGTAAGTCGTTTCCCCGAACAGTGACCGGCACATCGTAAAGTCTATATAACGCGTCGAAAGCACTCCATCATGGTTATATTGGCCGAGCTTTAGATTTATCCACGCCCAGTAGTCGCTATGCCCTATCATGCCCTCCAGATGATTACCTGGTATTCGCGTATCAAATGATGTAAATTCTAAAAGACCGGGAGTACGCCATATAATGCCAGAAGAAATTTCATTGTAGGAGATCATACTGCATTCGAATAACGCGTAATAATAGCATCGAGTTATGTTTATCAAGCCTATCATGAATTTCTCCCAGGGGATGGGAATCTTGAATTCGATGTCACCAAGTAAAGCTGCTTTTTTAATTTTCAGTGCAATTGTTAAAGTTTGCATAAAATGGACTGGTAATGATAAATAAGAACCATGCATACAGTTTGATTTCCTGCATTATAAATAATAAGTTAAAATGTAGACCAATCTACAAAATGTTATACTTGTACCAAGAAGTAAACATTCATCTTTACGATCACCATCAATTCTTCACTACCGTACCCCCGGGTACGGAATAATTTTATTTAATACGTAATTGAAAATACCGATCATATCTTTTAAATCGTACAACTTACAGTCGATTTTGTTCGGACGATAACCTCAGGTAGGCGTCGATGCCAGTTCTTCAACTCTCATTCATAATACTGCCACATACCTAGAGTGGCGCCTTAAGTGTAACTTCCATCATATCTTTTCATCATACCAAATTTTATCTCATTAGCAAAAAATGTTATGGCTGATAATTAAAGAAAAATATTTGTCAATTGTTATAAAAAATTTTTAAACGCTTATACTAGCACTTAGTGCATTATATAAGAAGCATAAACGTTAAAAATTCCAAAAATATGCCAATATAATTTCCTTCGGTGTTCTTTGAATCCTCATCCTCTGCAGATTTCGTTCAATATAATTAATCGGCTCAGAGAGGAACGTTGAAAATAAAGTTTGTCTTCAAAGTAGAATCTTTATGCTCCCAATTGCGATTCTGAATTTAAGCCATCTGTACCATGTCTGAATGCAATTCTTGGCGAATCGCATTAGAGTGCGTCACATTATCATCGGCATTTAGGCCCGAATGTCGGACCCGGCTACCTGGCCCCGGGTGAACAGCAAACGTTGCGCTTGGTGCCTCATTAAAATATGCAAATACGCTCGGGGTCGTTCGTTCTGCCCCTCTTGCGCATGCGTCGAAATGTTTACGATCACAGCGAAATTAAAAGTACCGCTAAAATACGGCCTCTAATACGTATGTGGTTGCCGCGGCTTCTGCCTCTTTGGATACACCTTCCGATCCTTTAAGTTTACCACACACGTGAACGAGAATCACGTCGAGAGAATGGTGCGAAATATAGATCGCGATATCCCGAGGGCACTCGCCACATATTTAATTTTCAGAAAAAGAACAGAAGCGAGAAAAATTAATGAATGGCAAGAGATGAAAGAGTGAATTATTGTACTTTATTGGACTGAAGTTCATATTTAAAAAACTGTAGATTGATGGTTCTAAATCTCACGTATAAAAGATATTTATATGAATTTCTTAAATAATGAAAATAGGGAGAATATAAAATGTCAACATAACATAATTTTAACTTTTGTTTAATATTTAAATATTATAATTATCTACTTAATTATTGCCCCGGACGTGACGCCTCCCCCAGTAATTGGAATATTCGAAGTTTCAAGGTTTAAATATTGGAAAAAAGTGAATCAGAAAAGTTTTTATAATTTAAAAAGTATTGAACTTTAGAACTGTAATAAAAAAGGTGACAAACGTCTACGGGGGAATACGCAATAAACAAAAAACTGTTTTGTAAGATACAAAATAATTTTATTGTAATTTTTAATCCTTTATTATTCGTTTTTGCGATTATTGGTCATTCGTGAAATATGATTTTTAATACCTTTTACCTTTTTCAACTACTTTTATCCTCTCTGGAATTTAATAAAAATGATGCTGCTTACCTTTTATGATTACATTTCCCCGAGAAGGAATATTTTGAATCAGACATTGTGAGTATAAAAATGCAGAAATCGTACTTTTTCTGCGCGTAAGTTAGGGATTTGTGTCTGATGATGCGGTAAAGAAGCTGATACAAATTTAGAGATGGTCATAATAAGTGCCCTACCGAATCGCTTGAAAGCAGTAAAGAAAGGACAAATAAAGAAGAAAAAAATGTGATTCGGACAGCTTCGGGCGGAGCTGCATCGGCAAATGGACCACTGCAATCTCTACTGACGGTCATATTTCCAACCATACCTATAAGCATATACTCCAGCAACGGTGATTTTTATGATCTCGATCCGCTAACGAGTAGCCTATTGCCGAGTCTTATGTGGCGATAATTCTTCATTATCGTACATTGTTGCGAGCCATCCCCGTGTATTCAGAACGCATGAATATGTGCGTACCAATATGCCGACCTCTCTAAGGCTGCGAGAAGAATATTTTTTTTACGAGACAGCAGAGTACAGTAATCAAGACGCATTTTAATTGCCGTGTGTTCTTGTCGGCTAAATTTGACTTTTACGACTATACGCGCTCCCCGGATTCTTCGGTATAATCAGCCACTATGTACCACCGCCTCCGCTTTTATATGTGATTGTTGAAGCCTCTTCTAGTTTTAAGAATATCAGTTTTGAGAGAAAATAATAATCAGAAATTGAAAAAAAAAATAAATAAATAAATAAAAAGCTAATTTTGTATCAAGAGTTGTTGTGACAAGCTTTTTATACTTCAGCCGATAAATCAATTACTCACGACAGATCAAAGAGAAAAAGAAATCGAAATTCCATCTCTCAACGCTTGCTTTTATCATTGATCGATTCCTTTTTCAGATCAGGCATTGCACCCTCGTTCGGGGCGAAAGGCGTTAATTATAATTAGTAGACACCAGATTAGTAATTAACACTTGACTGTGACCGTGTATGTGCATATGAAGGGATAAATATGCAGACATTTTGCATATGCGTGTGTGAGATAATAACGCAGGGTTAAGAGTATCGTGAAGCAAGCGAAGCAACTCACCCGATTTATTACGTAGATAATAATTGCGGACCGAACTTAATATTCATGAGCCAATCAGATTTGTGTTCCGAGTGCGACGCTGGATTACCAACCTTCAGGCAGGGATAGGAGATTCATTGTCGCAACTTCATCGTCGCTTTGCGATTTCTGTCCCCTTTTTTCACTTCGTTTTTTAATATATTTTTTCTCATATGTTTATAACTATAGGTTGATTCAGTCTCAAATTTATATTTATTAACCTTCGTGTCTTATTGCGTTTATCTTGCATCAGTGTCGTCTTATATTAAGTGGAATATTTATTTGACATGTCGCATAATTGTTTAGGTTCAAGAGTAGCTAATGGAATAAATTTTATTTCGTGGAACGTAAACGATATTTTAGAGTATTTAAATACGTATAAGAGTTTTGCTGAAAAATTAATCATCCTTGAAGATAATAAATATTCAGTTCATTAATTCAATTAAAAAGGCCCCGTAGTTGCCAAACGGTCTCACTTGATAATTCGTGATAAGAAAATTTCGTTACGTCGTTTTTTTTTTTTTCTTTGTCAATTTTATTCTTGCCTCTCTTTGTCCTATTCTTTCTCCTTTACTATGCAACAGTCCACTTAACTATGAACTATAAATTATTATACTAACACTCACTGCACTACATAATTATCACAAGATATACTACTCTTCTAAAATGTACCTAATTGCCGCCCTGTACATTAAGCTTTATTACAAAGTGTGGTAATTTTCTTCATATTATACTTTATAATGACTTCGTATAAACAAATTGCGATATTTTATTGGTAAAAATTGTTATAAAATATTGCAATTTTCTCCTTGGTAAAAAATGTTAATTTATTGCTCTATTTTACTTTATGTAGCAGTTGACGTCATATATTCTTCCTTCATATATGTTTATTTTCTTATGTATTATGTCACCCTAATTAAATTTCCGTGGGAAAATTGTTACACTGAGAAACATATCGTTTTCGTAAATAAAAACTAACCCTGCAGTTTAGTATAATTAATTTAAATTTGTCTGGATAGCGAAATTTTTTTAAAAAGTTGATTAGATTATGTAAACCTATATTACTCCGTCAATAGTAATAATACAAGTCTCTTAGCAACAGAATGTATTCGTGAATGAATATTCGCTAGTTGATTTGGATGCAAAAATGGAGTTTCTTTGCATAATATTGTCTTAATGGCGAGCTCAAAGGGTATATTGGTTTGACGGCCTATAGATCGACGGCCTGTAGATCGACGGCCCCTCATTCGTATGCGGAACGAAAAAACTAAGATGCAACATTCACGTTTCGTTAAAAGTGGTCCCCATGCGAGTCGGGCAACAACGCGAGGGCAGAAAATTATGCACAATTAATGTCAGTCAAGTATACTTATGTTGCCGTTATGCTGGAAATGTTTATGTATTCTCCACGTTCGTTTTACGCGATCGAATATATTTCCGCCGTAATCGTATACGGAAAGACCGGCCTTATGAGTTGACGTCATTGCGCGTGTTGTAGTATACAATGTCGATGACGAGATTGACGATCGATATCTTACGGAACGCGAATTATATTTCTATATTGACTGTAGACATTATATGTTATTATATTATATTAACTATATCGGCCCTTTTTCATTATAATTGGAATTTTACTTTTTGACATAATAAGTACAATAACGTATTTCAAATCCAGTAACCTTTATTATATCAACCTTTATTATGCCAAGAAGCGTTATACTGTTTTTATTGAATTGGATTTCTCTCATTAAGATGAGGAGTCATTGATTTGAAAAATTAAATTACATATGTTGCACATGACATAATTTTAAATAACTCATGCGTGCATAATTTTAAACACGAATGAAACAGAGACTATAATTTTAGCGTTTGAGTGACTTTTTACAAGAGGATGTACAAAATTTTACTGTCACAAGACTCTCATTATTTTCTAGATATGTCGGATGAAATATTTGCTTATTCAGAAACTGTTTGCTAAAACAAAAGAGATTTTTTAACAAGACATATCCCAATTTTTTTCAACGGACAACTTCTGACTGTTCATCGATTCTCCTGTAATTCTCGGCGATTTGTCCTCGTTATCCATGCGACCGCTTCCAGATCTCCCGTAGGACGATCAGGCAGCTCCGAAAGCGAAGACAAATGAGTGAAAAAAGCCATGGAGTTACCGGTTCGTCCCACGATTTGACATTGTCGAAAGTTAATCAATGCCCGACGGCGCACACGATGCCGGCGTCGGGCCGTTTCGTCAATTTTTTAAAATTAAATCACTATCTGTTCTTGTTAAATGCGTTTTCTAGCGTTACCTCTCTCCGCTACCGACCCCGTGCGTTCAATGTAACTCACCCCCAGCATCACTGTGGACCATCGCATGGGTACTTCACGTACTGCGCCTAATGACAGACAGTTGCTGCTGAAAAAAAGAGTAGTGTGGGGAAAATATTCACCGATGGCGAGGGGTGCATGTGGAGCAAGGGGGGGGGTGAACAGGGGCAGTAAAGGCGTGTAAATCCACGTCGCAACGAGAATGCCGCCTATATGTAGCTGTTACAGTGTTACACCCTGTGTCGCTCTGTCGAAAGCCAGCGAACCCGGGTAAACGCATCAGAATAAAAAATAATGGCCGCAAATGTAGCGAGAGAGGGCGCGTCATTTTTTTCTATTAACCAAAACTTACAAGCACGCTCGGCGCGCTTCCGGCCATTTTGTCGGGGGAACGAACGCAGATCGACCAACAAACTATAACCATCGACGCGTGATGCCACCGCTTCCGCTCGGGATTTCCCGTTTCAGTCTACTCCTAGTCTCCTACTGAGTGGGTGTCGAGTCTCTTTTCTCTTTTCCCGTTTCCTTCCTTTTCCTCCTTTCCGTCTCTTTATTACTCACGATAACCTGAAACTAAAGCAGAATGCACTTTGTTGAATTTTCTGGTCACTTTATTGCTGAAGATTGATGTTTATGTTTTTCAATATGAGATGAAAGAATAGTATAGGAACATAAGGCATGCCATTATTAATATTATATAATGAAATTCAGATATTTTATATTATATCCACTTGTATAAATACTCAGGCAATAATTTTCTCATTATATAGTTTCATTATATAAGCTTCACATTTTATGCTGGTTTACCAATAAGCTCATTAAACTAGACGGCAGAGTATTTTCGAGTAAAATGTAAAAATTGTAAAGAGCGTAAACGGAGGCTTGAAAAGACGTTGGAGAAACAATGTCGAAAAACGGTGAATTTCTGTAAAAGCTCGACTTGAGGGAACTGGTATACGATACTTGAAAATATATATATACATATATGCAGTCAGACTGTATGTTACATAACTGAATTATTCCATGAACACGTAAACTTTTAATTTATTACGACTCGCATTAATGTTGCTGCTGCTCGGTTGCTCGACTCGACGTGCGAGGAAAAGCTCAAAAAAAAGAGGAAAAGGAAATATAAAAACCGAAAAAAAAGACAGTAAAGAAGAAGAAACTCGTTATAAAATACAATTTACCTACTCCCTCGCAATGGGGTTTTCGCCATAATGAGATTTCGTGTTTGCGCACGAACGCGTGGACCTAATTGTTAATAAAATGGAATAACTAGAATGAATTAACGCGTGCTAATTCTCCAGGCGCATTTCACCCAGCAGTGAAAGTCATATCGTCATGAATGAAAATATGGGAAATGAGTTTATAAATCATCGAAATCGAGAATGTGGACATTATAGCTTTATTGTACTGATTAAATGATTATTTTATATGCAATATGATAATATCCATCCCGGTGTATTCCCGATTTTTGGAGTGACGAAAAAAAGTTGATAAAGATGGATTTGATTCAAAAAAAGTTGACAGGACAACTCGCGAATCAAACAGACGAATAAACACATTGTGAAGAATACAGAACTTTAGAACAATTCATCGGAATCATCGATATGGAATATCTTAATTTGCAAAGCTGAACTGATTCTCGAACTTTTTAAAGATATCTATAATATATACGCAGATTTCATTAGACAGATTTATTAAAGTTAAAACAAATGTTCAAGATCTCTAAGAAAATTCTATGGGTTTTCTTCTGAAAGAATTTGATGCAAAAATAATTTAGAAGTTTTGGAAAAAAAAATAAGGGATTGATTAATTTAAAAAATCATAATACGTTTATACAACCTGAAATTATCAGAAACTCGTGATACGTGAGAATTACACGATCCCAAGAACACTAAAAATGTGTGTACATCATCTCGCTCATATACATGATCGTTGCCTTTGCAAATTATAATAAGTTATTAAGTCCGAGCAAAAGGGGGCGGCGTACGATGGCAGACACTGTATATAATAGTGGAAGCAGCGGGACAGGGGGAAGGGAAGAAAGTCGTGTGGTTGGGGGAGTTAGGGGTACAGGGTCCGAGGATGATTAAACCCCCCCGAGACGGTAATTTTTCATGTCTGATCATAAATTACCAGGTTGCCGCACTGCCTCCGCATATGCGAGCCGCGCGACGGCCGCGCGTTCGAATTATAGGAGAAAAATTTTCAGCTCGGTATTATAATTAGCTATGTTAATTATGCATTAATTTATTATACCGCGACCAGCGCGACGTTTTAATTATAATCCTGCAGAGGGCCGCGGGGGCAGCTTGAAAAGTAGTTTGGTAGTTTCAGAGCGGGTTTTCCACTATATTTTCATCCTTTTTCAACCAACACTTTCCTTTCCTGCTCCTCCTGTCGCTGCAAAAATAATTTCATTTCAAAGTGCAAGGAGCTAGTTAATTAGATGTCCTTCTGAGGCTGCCGGAACTCGTCTGCGCTAAGCTGTAGCTTGCAAATGGAGATCTTTTTTTCTCATTAAAATGTCCTGAGGTCAGGTCTTCAAATATATTTTTTTAAATCTTCAGTAATGAAAAATATTGCTGCATATATTCGATAGCTAATTTCTTCCCTCAATTGAATCATTTATAATTTATTGAATTTTTTGTTTTCAGGTGAGGTACAAATCAATGTAAAAAATGAGTCTGTCTCACAATCAGTATGGCGGTAAGTCTTTAGACGTAATATTAAAAGAAAATATATTATTTGGCTGAAAAGGATCTCGTCAGACGAGTTCCACTAAAAATATAATTATTATTATATTGCAATGCTGCTTCAATTTTTATTTCTTCTTAAAACAATCAGCAGTAGAGTTTCTATTTATAATAACGATGCAAGGACATAATACTAATTCGTGATTTGCAATTCTTTTTGCGCGTCTCTCAGTTTGGTCCGACCTACAGTGGCGCACGAATTTTACAGACAGGACTGATTTCTTACTTACTAACACCCATACGACGCCTCTTGATTACAAATTGCTTATTATTCTCAGTCTGATATTCGGTGCTTGGATGGTTGGCCGCCTGTAATTTTCGATGCATAATTTATGGTCGATTTAATGAGCCGCGAAAAAGGAGCGAAAAGGGACAGTGTTGTGGCATCAGAAGAAAGAGAGTGGAGAATTTTATGGGGGGTGGGGAGAGATGGTTAAATGGAGAAGGAACCACTGGGGATTATTTTTAATTACCCAGCAGCAAGACGGCTCGTCTTCCAGCGTTGCTACTTGCTTGTCGACATGCGTACACCATCATTACGAAGTCCTTAAGGCGATGGCAAGCTTCTTAGACTGATAATCGTGATTCTCAACCCCCTATTCCTTCATATTTTTGTACCTTGTTTTCTTCCTCTTTTAGTCTATTTTTCTTTCTCTTCTTTTTCTCTCTTTCTCTTTGCGTATTTGTCTCATAGTCTGTACGCATTCGCACCCTTTCACTCATGTCTACCAATCTGATTTATGATCAGAAGACTCGAGCTCTCCACTGCCTCTCCTGCCATTGATTCATTTTGCTGCTGTGAATTAAATGAAACTTCTGTTTAGTCAATTTTTGTCTTTTGGTATTATAGATTTTGAAAGTTGGCACCTTCATCGTCAAATTTAAAGTACCTATATACTATAAATTACAATAGATATATAGTGAGCAAAATTAAAAAAAGCTACAAAGAATCGATTTTACTAACAAAGTCACCTTTTTCCACCTTTTTAATGAGAAAAGAGAGTAGGGGTTGATTATCGCACGATGGGTGACGTGTTCGTCAAAGTCGTGTCGAATGTCGATCATTTATCCCCTAAAAATGATATTGGCTGATGAAGCAACGAAGGTCGTTCTTGCGCATTTTTTGTCACTAGGAACAAACATCCCTGAGTTTCCAATTACGGTAAAATGTCCCGATGTAGACTTGAAGCGTAAAAAGAGAAAAGAGTGGGGCAGGGGGGATTGTATTTGGTGGTACGATCAGGGGAGGGCGAGAAGGGGTTAACAGGAGGGGATGCGATGCAAATTGGATTGCATCGTACATAAGTATTCGCCAAATGAAAATTGATTTTGACGCGTTGCCATTAATATCCGCGGAGCCGCATTGTGACCGTCGTTTAATGAATGCACATTTGTATATATATATAAATGAAACATTCGCTTGATAGTGTGCTTGTCATATTAGAGAAGTTCTGAATAGACAGAGGGTGTTAAAAGCACTTTACTGTTTCGCTAATTCCATTTATTAATACGATAATGCGGATCAGGGTTGTTGCAAATTCGCCAACGAATTGAGCGTCCTAGGAGCGACATTTTTCCACTCGTCCTTCATTTTATTTTGAACGGATATATTCTTTTTTCTTGTAAATGAAAGTTGGTACACAGTGACTTCATGTTATATGTATAATGTATATGCAGGGAATATTGCTTCTGACGGTTGTAAATTCCAGTTCGTAAATAACATTGAAAATCAATTTGACTGCAAAATCGATAAAAATCATCAAACGAAGATGTAAAGTTATATTGGTATTTTGTGTTAAACCTGATGACTGTCTTTGACTGCACTTAATGAAAAGTCATTATTTGTGGTGAATTTTATTCAATTAAGGGAATTTCCATGAAGCAGAAATAATATATATTATTAATAAGATTAATAAGGAAAGTACTTTTTTTATCGGAAAGTTATATTATATCTGTAGCGATATAAAGTTATTTCGTATTCCGAATACGGTTTGCATTGATAATTTCGTTTGCTTCACTGTATCCTTGCATTCTGAATTTTTTAGTGTCGTTGGATGCTTTTATAATGTATTTTTTCTCTTTTTTACTAGCGTTACACTTCTGTTTTTGTTTCCCTTCACATTTCGTGGACGCGAATGCTGCTGCGTAAAAAATGTATTCTGCAACTCGATTGACAGATATAGGAATGCAACTATGCAACCAAGTGTGTAAAACATGTGAATTCGACGGAAAACATTTTGATGAAACAAGAAGAAAGATAAATACGTTTGACGTATACCTATCACAGCTTGATTTTTAGTAAAGAATTGAAAATTTTAAAGTACACACAAGAAACTAAAAAAAAAATATGAATTTGAAAAAGACATAAGAAAATATGAGAGAAATGAGTCTAAAATTTAAAATTGTCGTATTGTCATCTTGTTGAACATTTTGTCGGTTTCGCAGCATTTCACCGGAAACGCGAAAAGTTATAATACTATCGAAACATCGAAAATGTAACTGTATATGTCTGTTTTTCGCACACGAACAGACACCGTTCTTTTGTGCCAGTCGTTATTGGTATCGGGTAGTGCCCGTTTCACCCGCGACTCAACGCCAGTGTGTGAGGGTGTAATATTTTTTACTCTTTCCGAACGCCACCCCCTTTCGAACCGAGCTCCACGCGAATCATCCCCCGTTTGCCATCGCCACCCCTAGCACCCTTCCGCCCTGCCCCTTCCTCTTTCGATCGCCGCATTCGTGTATTGATATATTATTCCCAATAGTTCGTGTTCTTTTTTTTGTGCTAGCCACTCCGAGTTTTTTTCAATTATAATTCTTTTTCATTTCCAATCAATCATTAGTATTTCCATTGTCCTTCGGCATTTTCATTTGGAGTCGGGGCTTCAAGCCGGGAATACGGAAGGTTCAAACGGGATTTTGGAACGGGTGTTGGGGAGCAACACCGCGGATCGTCTCTTTGCGAGCGCCTGCATTTTATCAACGCCTCTCCCGATTCGTTAATGCGATCTTTATTTTCTTTTTATATCAACGAATAATTTCATTTTTTTTACGATTCGTTCAATTTTGAATTTCATTTTTATGGAATGGAAAACTGATTACTGTTAATTATATTCTCGCTTCATCTCTCTAATAAATGCCAGGGAAATTACGTCAATAAAATGTAGGATGAGATCGTATTGAAAAAATCTGATACTAAAAGAATTAAAAATTTAAATTTCACACTCTACCTATTATAACATAACATTTAATAAATTCAGACCCAAATTTTATACAGGATTTTAATAATAAATTATAAAAAGAGTAGGTATATGTAGCTAAAACTAGAGGTATGTGTCGAAGTAAATTTAGTTAAGTACAAAAAAAAAATAGATTTGATAGGGTTAAGTACGGAAATCGTAAAAGAAGGCAGAATCAGGGTTGCAGTGTAAATCAGAGAAAGGGAAGGCGGAAGTTGATGAGTGAAGCGAAAGGCAGAAAGGGAAGTAGCAGACTGGTCTGAGAGGTTGCGGAAAGTTGTCAGGAGGGCGAGAATGTTTTATTAAGTGTGTCGCACTCGGAAAAAGCGCCAGGCAATTTTCAGATGCTACGGCGACTGCTGATAACGCGCGACACCGCATTTGAAACAGTCAGGTACTTTTTTCCAGCCATTATTTCTCCACTCTACGGGAAACGGACTCTTCGCTCACGATTGCACGCTTTTACCAATAGTTTAGTGTAGATACGTAATTCTGGAAACTATTTAAAAAAATTGTATTACATAGATGTCTGACGAAATATTGATATTATATACTACTGAAAATCCTATTTCTTTTCAAAGAAAGTAATTGAGAATGCCTTAAGTAGAAAGATTATTGGACAGACGTCTGTTCTTTTTTCTGTTGATCGGTTAATTCCTTTCCGAACTCTTGTTTGAAACACATGTTCTTCCATGCAGAAGATGAGTAATTGAATTTTTGAATAATTTATCCAAATTGTAAATGATCAGGGAAGTTTCTTGTCAAATATTGTATGCTCATACGGAGCTGGGTCTAATTTCGGCATAGAGAGAAATGAATTTCACGTGAAAGACCGAGATTCGTTGAACCAATGGGCGTAGACAAACGAGCGGAAAAATGGCGGGGTTTGGAAATGAGATTTGCTGGTAAACCGACAATTTATCGTAGGTATCTGCAAGCGTATCTCTTGACGTTCTCTGACCAGAGTTATAATTAATACGCTCTCGTCACAGAGTGCTCGACCAATATTCCCCACGCGTACTTGCGAGTACACGCACAAATACACCCAAAAAGGAGACATACACACAGCGAAGGACGCGAGTGGGGTCCTGTATACATATATGCAAGACACATGTGACCAGTCGCTGATTAAGTTTGAATGACTGACGCCGCAAAAACACATTAAAACTTGAATGAGTACAGATGAAAATTTGTTTGCTGGAAATCAAGAGACCACAGAGCAAATGGTCTAGCGGCCGCACGTCCGACTCCCCCTGCTTCCACCCTTTTGTGATCGGATGCCTATCAAAATATCGCGACGCGAAAAACATCCTTCCAATGCCTAAGCGACTAGATATCGTCCTGACACCGGCCACCGCAACAGAAATATCATGTAATCAACGTTTTAAGGCCTTTCAACTCAATTTCTACTGTTCTCGACACCCCCAAGGCAGATCCGTTGATTGCACGTACATCCAACAACCAAGAAGTCTCTGCTAATGACAGCAGATGAATTATCGTTGAAATTTATCTCTTAATGGTAGTACTTAAATCTTGACCGGCAGAAATTAATGAAGAGAAACTTGATTTGTATATAAATTGCTACTGTTTTGAATGAGGAATTTCAGTCTTTATTTTTTTGTGAGTATAACGTCTAGTCGATGTTTTAAATAACTCAAGCCTTAAAATGATCAAAATCAATAAATTTAATAATGAACTAGTCGTAATCATAATCATAAAGAGAGTTGAGAAGAAAATTCCAAATCAAGGGATGGTGATTTAGGAAATTCAATTCTTTGAGCTACACTATAAATAAGGGTTTTCTTAAGGCGAATGCGTGGTTGTAGAATGAATAAACAATAGGTCGTATTTCGAATATAAAACATTGTCTTAAATTCAGTCATAATTTGGAGCGGCGCTTGGAAGACGCAGAGTACTTTAGACACGTGAAACGCCCGAGATAAAATCGAGATAGAAATCGCGGCGGTACTCCCCTTTTCGATAGAAGTGCATTATAGCATCGCAGCAGGTCTCTACGAATACTCGACGCAAGCGAGGCCCTTCGCAGTATCAGGGAGATATAAATAATTACACTGGCGCGCAGCAATTACTGTAAGTTATGGTGTAGCCGGCACAATTTGCAATGTCAAGACATAAACACTGCTACCGCTTACATTTGAATACATTAAAGTGTTGGCGCGTTCCGATTGGCCGGCGGGTAGAGGTGCACGCCCGTATCGGTACAGTGAGCTACGATCTGGTTGACGATTTTTATTGAGGAAACGATCCTCTCTCGGGTTACAAGAATCGAAGCCCGATGGATCTTTTGTATAGTCATTGATATACAGAAATCGCTAAAGTCGATTTGAGATTTCCGATCGTAGCTCCTTGAAATTTATGAGATTGCAATCTCAACAATCGACTTTGAATTGGACATTGAACAGATCTCTATTGTCAAATGAGAGTCACTCTGTGGGAGAGCTTTTATGGAGAACGTAATTTCAGATTTCATCGCCTGATTTGGCAAAATTGAAATTGAAAATAAATCACGAAAAGGGCGAAGAGGAGTTGAGCGAAAATTTAAGGCCTTTGAATTTTTACGATGATTATTGACATTCTTTCTTTCCAGAAGGGTCCGACATTTGTCCAATTAAAGGGCAGTCAATGTATGCGGAGCTTTCGATATGCGATTTATGGTGTATGTGAAGATTGACGGGCCCACACACAGAGAATCTTTTTAATTTTGTCAATAGTTGCTCGATTTAGATGCGATTTTTCAGTTCTGTCGTTTTAGAGATTTGCCATCAGATTGAGGTATAATATATAATATAATATTTTAGAATATCGGATGACTCTAGAGATAGAGTTATAAAGTTAAATGTCATCTAATAATTAACTTTGAAAAAATAAATGAACAGGGAATAACAGAAGGGAAGCTGAAGTCGAAATTGGTTCTAATTTTTTGAAAATCATATAAATGGATCTCGTCGTGTCTTATCTCGCCGTTCTCAAAAACCCCGGGGCTTAAATTTATAATTATTGAAGTTTAATGCATTTTCATGACAAATGTTCTGCTTAAATTATGCTTTATAACTCCAGGCTTCTGAATACTTTGATTTACAGCATCCTTTCGCCATTTCGATTTCGAAACTTCGCTCTGTCAATGAAAACCGGTTAATGATTGGAGTACCCAATGAGGGCTTGATTATTTGAAGGGTTTGCAATCATTTGAACAGAAAATATCATCTTCATTAGGGAACTGTACATTAACATATTTTTATTGTCATTTCGCGTAAGATAAAAGCTGATGAGTAACATAAAGTAAAAGACTTCGGCATTTCGTCCTTGCCCGGAGGTCTTGCAGGAATTTATGACCTTCGAGTCTAAGTCTCCATCTACCCGAAAAACGCTCAACTCACCCAACGATAGAGTTCCCAGCTTTTTCATTAGATGGCTCTTTTAAAAATTATTTAAAATTTAATTCTTCTTGTTATTTTATCTCCTTATTTATAAAGAATGTTTCAAAATAATATTTCTTAATACATGAACAATTTAAAACAATTTTCAATCTTTTTTATTTACTATATAGATTACTTTTATTTTTTTAGCAATCATATAGATTTATTAATAATAATATATAATAATGATGAATTAAAAAAAAGATCTCTCTCTCAATTGATTGTATTTGTGATATAAAATTTATATCATGTCTTCAATTTATTAATTAGTTTTTTCTTTAATTTTCAAAATTTTTCTAGTTTTCAAATTATTCAATGTGAAAGTTTCTATATTATTCTCTATACTGTAACTTTTGGGATTGTTCTTGTATATCGGTTGATTTAAAATTGAAAGAAAATGATAATAAATTAGGATAGTTGAAGTGCGGGAACTCAGTTGATAAATCAGTTTACGTGCTCGGTCGATGAAGGCGAAGGTGGTTTTGCGGCGTAACAGGTGGTTGAATTGCTCACTCTCTTCGCTCTCACTTTTTTATTCCTTTATTATCGGCAAAAACTCGGAGAGCTATCTCCAGCTTATGAACTCGGGCGCGTTAAACACCTCTTAAAAGAATAAAACATCTCACACGATGCTCTTACACTTTTCTCTTGTGACATCAGAATTAAATTTCTTATTTTTGTAGAAAAACAAAATAACGACATTTTATATGAAAAGCCAAACAATAATTTAATTGAGAAATCGATCTCACGGGTCTAATTTCAGAGAAAACTAAAAAAAATGTTTACAAAGTCTAACAGCAAACATCAATTGGGCTGAAGTATCAATTTAATTTCATTGAAACAAGAATGATTTCATTATTTAAGGATAAAGATAACATTTGCGTAATTAGAGAGATTAAGAATAAAATAAAAAAAATAGTAAACACACACATTTTCGAAAAATTAATGTTTATATAGCACTTCAATACATCATTTATCACAAACTTGTAATAGTAATACATTGGTTGACAATACTGACCTCACTATCTTATAATCATTTCGTAGTACAAATTTAAATTAGTGTACAAACCAAGAATAACACTCTAATAAGGACACTCATCTCCAATGGAGGGGGTGAGCCCAAAAGTGTATCAGACGGTCGGGTATAGCTGCACCATTTCACGCAGTTTGTTTTTGTTCTGCGCATCAACAGAAAATTTGTCAAATTGTTGTTGATGCGCAGAACAAAAACAAACTGCGTGAAATGGCGCAACTATACCCGACCGTCTGATACGTTTGGGCTCACGACTGCCTTATCCCCTCCACTGGAGTTGAGTGTCCTTATCAGTGTGTTCTTGGTACAAACCTATTATTTATAAATCTTATTTACAAGTTATTTCGCGTTAAAGCTTAAACTTTACACTTTGGAAGAATAAATCGTAGACGACCTATAACTTAATGCAATCTATAGTGCAAAATGGCATACAGTATACATGCAATTATGAAACGTTAACGTAGGTACAATTATAAAAATATAAAATATTATCACACTGAACTCTTATTTCGAACCAAGCATTCAAGAACCGAAGAAAACTTTTTTAAGATCCTTGCATTTTTCCAATTTTCCAGTCTTCTTCTCACAAATTATAATTTTTGTAATTATTTTGTGTCTCTGTTTAGAATTTTCGAAAAAGAATAGCATCAAGAATGTTTCAAAATTTAACAACTGCTAAAATTATTTTCTAAAATTTAAAGATTTTTTAACGTCGTATAAAAAAATCGGAAGCGATGAAATAATACAGTAAAACCAATTAATAATACAGCAAACTATTAGTTTTCTTGAATATGAGTTTGTCTTAAATACAGATATAAATTAACCGAAATTATTTCAAGTTTTGTAGAAAGATTTAATACCAATGATGACATCCATTTTAGAAACAAAATTAAACAAGGAAATCAGTTCTTATTTTTTAATCTAATTTTTAATTCTAATTACCAAGGCCTCCACATGTCCCCATTTGAGGGACCAGCATTGGTAGCATTGGCCCAATGTCTCGCATCGTTACTCGCGACTCTTTCTAATCTAATTCTCCCCGAAATGTCTTCTACAGAAGCAGCATGTTCTCTATCTATCCTAAAGCATCCAACAGTTGCACTCGTCGAAGCAACAGAACTCGATGGTTCCTGATGTCTCGGTCTCTTTTCAGAAATCGACAAAAGTCCCTCCGAATGATGTCTTTTGAGGCCTTCTTTCCTCCCAAGTAGCCCGCGATTATAGGCCTTATCAGTGATAACAGACAAGGGTTGTCTCGTACTCTGCGATGCAATGCCATTTACCATCCCATTAATCTCGTTAGATACATTCTCCCTCCTAACTGGGGTACTGACATCAACTTTAGGCTCAACAAAAACTGGAATTGGTGACTTTCTATCACTGGAAGAACTAATCTGAGGCTTCTGAGTCTCCGGTGATGAAAAACTCTTCGAGGATGTTGGACTTTGTTCAGGAACCTTGAACTGATGATTATTAGGTGACTGAACATGAGGATAATGTTCAGAGTGGTGACTCTCATCGTAACTAGATGTCGATGTTGATGGACTTAGAAGAGGACTGTGCGATCTTTGAACTGCTGTAAATGCTGACGACTGACCAATTCTCGCAGAACTTTCCGGAGCTGGCGGAAAGAAAGGAAAATTGGCTGAAATTCCAGCTGTTTGTGGAACCAGTAGGGCTAGTTCTCCAGTTGGTAGTCGGCTTGGTATAAGCTGAACCCCACTTGGAATTTGGATTCTTGCACTGCCGTTGTTGTTTTCGTCTCCATTTTGGAAGTCGTTTTGGAAACCGACTTTGACTTCAGGATAGAGTCGTTCCGGCATGTATGGCACGTAATGGCTGTAGAAGGGAGCGACCTGTTGAAGGTGGCTTACACAGTTGTTGAGGTGAGAGACCAGTCGTTGCTTGACAGCTGAATCGACGTTCTCCAAATGACTCACGTATCGTGACACCTCGGTTGCACACTCGGAAAATCCTGACCGAAACTTGGTCAGCACTGCAGGATCAGTTGCGACAGCCGTACTCAGTTGTTGACGTTGTACAGTTTGCAAATGTTTCACTGTCATTTCAAGGATGTCTGCTTTTTCGAGTTTCGAGTGTCTGCTTGGCTGCAACAGAAAAGATAGTTGTTTATACCAAATTTATTTGTTGTGCGAGGAATTGAATATATTAAGGAATTCTTCTTGACTCTTTAAAATTTACCTTTCTTTCTTTTAAAACCCCAGAAAGCCATTTGAAATATCTTTAAAACCCTCAAACATTTTGAATTTGAAATCTAATATTATTTAAATTTTCTTTTCAATTCTGGTTTCCTTCGTTGAGAATTTGTCGTACTACTATATATAGGTAGAAAAAGGATAATTGTACCTCTGGTCGGTGCAAACGAGACACTACATTATCCGCGAAGGATTATTAAAAGAGCATTCAATGTACCTTAAGGGTTTTGTTCAAATCAATAATTGTTTACTTCGTAAATATTTTGAGATGCCTTGATTTAATATGATGAATTTAATTAACAATGTCGCTTGTCATGCTAATGATTTAGGGTAAACAAACAAAATTAATGGCAATTAACAAACAAGTTTGTTAATTAACCCCTGTTTGTTAATTTTTGAATGGGTTAAAGTTTCACTCGTCTCTCTTGTTAAAGAGACACTCTAGTTTTTGTTAACTATAAAGAGTACAATTTCTTTTGGCAAGTGGGAAGGTTGATGACGCAAGAATTCGAAGTGATGGGAAACAAAATTGAAAAGAACCACTCGACCTGATTCAAATAAGTTTCGTCGTGGGAATTGGAAACCCGTTATGTGTTATATGGTGCATGGTGTATCGGACCTTCAGATTGTAGAATCCGTTTTTCAGATTCCTCCAGAAAACTGGTCTTTTCTCGAAAACCATATGAGATTCCCAAACCCCTTAGCAGCCCTTTAACCACCAATAACTCTCAATGGTGATTCAGCGCCCCCGAGATCCTATTGTGTCTTGGCTATCCTCGAGATTTGTATCCTCGAAAAGCTTAGCATTCGCATTTTTATGTTGAACTGGTAGCCACCTTCACAATGGGCGTGGGAGTCGACGCATGGCTCGGTTACACATAGCGTTTTATCATAAAGAGTTGCTTCTCCGTGGGAATCCCAGCATTCAAGGCCAAAGTCACGAAACCAATCGACTTCATTTTGACAAAATTGGACTGGGTCATTCATCAAAACTAGACCAAGAATGTATCATTTAAAATTTAAGTCTTCTTTTACTCCCTCTTTATACTGAGGGGCCATCCATATATACCACGTGGACTTTTGATATTTTATGAAACTATATAGGTACTATTTACGTAGAACGATGTGCAATCACAATATAAACAATTCGAATATATCTCGAGTGTATCTTGACTGATTTCAGGAATTTTGCCATACCCCTCCCCTCCCCCTTAAACTGTCCACGTGGTATATGGACGACCCCTGATGAAATATAATAATTTTAGGTTTTATAATAAAAGAAGAAATAAATAATTGCTTAATTAAAGAAATCGGGATTTTGGGCAATGGAATCACACCCCTGGGAGAATTAAAAAAACAGTTTTCGACACCCTTTCCGAATGGAGATCAAAGACAAGGCACCTGCTATAGGAAATAGGGGAGAGAAGGTAGTCCGTCCGTCCCTCTCTTCTTCACCGATCGCAGCATCCGAAAGTTCAGAGAGGATCTTTAAAGATGATACGGTCAACAAAAGAGGCTGCAACCTGAGATGAGTTTTTTAATAATTATTTCGAGGCTCCCAGTTCCCACGAACGCGGGAGGCGTTTCGTACGTTGAAGGAGAGAAAAAGAGGGGTGAGAAAAGACTGTGAAAGAGAAAGAGGACGAGCGGATGGACATCGGAGCGAGCAGGTAGCGGAAGTCATCTGGAAATAGTGCCCAATTCACTTGAAGGAGCCCAATCTCGTTTCAAAGTCTAATTTTGTACTTTTGGCACATTTTAAATTTATAAATTCTGGGTGATCATTCACAATCACAAATTCAAATCTTTAAAATTGAAGAAACTGATCTGTTTGCAAATTAATTGATATTTTCAAAATGTTTTGCTTAAAGTTTATACATTTCATTGAAAGATCTATAAGCAAAAAGATAAGAACGGTGACTTTTTATTTTATTTTTTTTTAAATTTAAAATTATGTGGGTTATTTAATAATTTGAGATGAGAGATATCCTTTAACAAATTGAGACCACTTTTTGCCCAGAAAGTTCGACCCTGTAGCGAATGAAGAGGCGAATTGTGAGAACGTCTTGACTTGTTATGCCTGTCTGAGAAATCAATCTTGTCTGGATAGTGTTACATGTCGATACAGGATCTCGCGAAATGGGTCGGGCGCTGAGAACGTTTTTGAAAAAGAACGCCATCAAACTTTTATTTTTTATAGGGCGTATAAAATTAGCAATCAAGATTACAAAGATTACAATAGAGATAAAAAATTGCAATAATCAGACCAAGCTTACTTAAATTACAAAGCTTTTTCAAATTACTAGTTAATAATTATTTTAATCAGATTATTTATTTAATTTGTATTTAAATTCTCTCACTGTGAGTCCACGAACTTTTCAAGATTATATATCCTCGCAACAGTATTTAATGAGTTAAAATTGAATATTTAAAATCGATATCAAATTAAGAATCAATATCAGGACAGGAAATCGAATGAGGAGAAGCAGTAATTAAATCGGATGCACCTGAAATTTCTTGGGCACCCTTTTTTCTTACGCTTGAGTGCTATTGTAGACTCGCGTGGGACAGTATTTAGTTGGTGTGCGTGAGTGTATTTATGTTTGTGGGTATATGGGTGTGTGAACGCGTGTACGATGAACGGGTCTCATGAGGACCGTTCCCACGCCGAGGCATCTAAAACACTAAAACAAAACCTGACCTTACCCCCTCCCAAACCCCAAAACAAATGCCATCAGACAGGATGAGAGACCCCCCTCGGCAACCTGATCAAACATGTACGATTAAGCCTTTCTACAGGCGTGAGTTCGACACGATCCGACACTAACTTTTCTCATTAGAGACCTTCTACTCCTGATCATCTTTTAGATGATTCGTTGGTTCATAATTTCCAACTTACTGCCTTTCTAAATCTCTATTACTCTTTTTCATACGAAAGAAAATTATTGGTTTAAAAAAAAGTATACATTTTATTCGAGTAACAAATTAATCCTGTGTGATAGTTAATTTTTAAAGTGTGTATCAAAAAAGATTATTTAAAACTACGAAGAGCATTTTTAAGTAATGAAAGAATAAGGTCCAAATTTACGTGATCATTCAATTTGATTTCATTGCATTTTAATGAAATCAGAATTATGGTGTATCTTTTTAAAAATGCCTAAAAGCATAAAATCAAAATTTTTTTTGCGTAATTTACTTACGTCTTTTTTCATTGCTTCCAGAATGAGGCTCTTTAGCTCGTCGAGGCACTGATTTATCCTTGCACGTCTTCGCTTCTCCATGATTGGCTTGTTACTCTGAAATTATTAAAAACATGATCGACAAGTAAATAGGCTTTTAGATATACATTAAAATGACCCTTCATCTTATTACATGGGATTCATTATGTTTTCATTCATATGCATTCATTATTCATTATACTTATGATGGGAAATTCAATTTTCTATCAATCTTTTAACCAAAAAACGTGTGAGATTTAAATCTATTGTAGTTCAGAGGTTTAAAATTCATTCGCGAATCTTGTGACATTTTACTAGATTACTATAATTTATTGATAACTGAATCATGTTTTGGTCTCGCATATTTATCTTACGGTCACATGTGAAGGTGCACATACACATACGTATTTCTTACTAATCGTTTGAGAAATCCAATTAAACTATATTAAGGAAAATACTCTTTTATTGTAAATGAAATATATGATATGGATGAATGTTATTGAGTGACATCAGTTTCAGTTTTATTAATATTTTTTATCATTTACCCTTCTTAATTCTGCCTTCGACATCCCAGACTGCGATTGGGGTTCAAATTCGTCGTCACTTCCGGACATTTTGTAGTTGAGATAATCCACCATTTAAGACAAATTCGCAGTCACAATTTTGCTCCTTCAACTTAAAACACTTTCATAGAGAAATTCAGATATTTCATCGACAATACTGTTCGATGAATCACAGTCTCTTTTATTAATTTGTTCTTGTTGACAATAAAGTTCAACAAAAACAATACACAAGCACAATACTTCCAATCTGACACAAGTTTTCACAGTAGTTTTCGTACAACACTAATAACAAGAAATATATTGTTTCAAAAATATATTCTTTGTTTAAAAACTTGAAACCGTTTGTGTTTGAGCCTCTTTCGGCTCAGGGGGTCTCTTCAGGATACTAGTAAATAGTATCCTCCGAATCCGAAGATATCCTGAACGGAGTTTGAAGGGTAACTGTTTGACGTTTTCGAATTCGGTGGCGGCATGCCGATGCACTCAGGGAGTCTAGGTGGGGGGTAGATAATCAGGAGTAGGGGAGTTCTGAGCCCGACCTTCTAGAGAGGGGGCCCTCTTTGGCCTCCTGAGACCAGACCTGTTGATGTGTGGGAATTCACGCCACTCGTCGCCAGAATACTTACTAACCCTGTATTGGCTTAGCCATCCCAAAATTTGACGTCTGGTGGGAAAAAACATCCCAGTTGACGAATAGGTCCTTCGAAGTATTCGACACTGAACTATGATTAGCAATTTTAATTTTAGGGGGAAAGGAGCTCTACATATACTTTGCCATCAATTATCATGCATTTTTAAATCTTCTAGTTTCTATGAAAAAATGTCTATCATCCTTATCGCTAGTTTCGATTTAGATGCATCCACATAATTATTTAAAGGCATTCATCTGGTCACGTAATCAGCAATTCTTTTTAAGTGAACTTATACGTCAGGGAAGTAATAGTTGCATTTCCTTAAAAATGTTTTACAAAGTATTTTGTAGTTTTTAAAATAAAATACGCAATGTTGATGGCGATAGAGCGTAAAGGCATACGACAGGCGAGCGTAAGCAAAGAGGGAAAAAAGTACTGGGGCAAAGACGCGTGTGAGTGGATACGTGTGCATACGTCATAAGTGTGGCTGGCGTGCGCAATGCAATCGAATGTATTGTGTGCATACCTATAGAGATATGGGGTTCTCCATGGGAATTCAAACAATTAAATTATTGACAATTTAACATTCATCTTATTAACTTACAGATCCTCACTGATCTCCTTCAAAGATAAATTTCTTATTGGACAACAACCAGGAACACAATAACAAAATTAGTTTTCGACTCTGCTCCGAATGTATTTTGAAAATTTATATTTCCAATTGCTTTCTTTTCCGTGCTGAACCAGATAACAATAAAGAACAATAAATGCTCCTTCCTTCAAGTAAAACTGTTAAACTCTGTTTCCTGGTTGATGATTGGCGTTCGGCACGCTTATGCGTTCAACGTTTATACTTTTAGAGGCACTTATACTTTGAACGAGCGCATATAAAACAATAAAAAAGAAGATCGTAATAATAATATAGTGTACAAGGACCCGAGAAGCACGAGCAGTTCAATAAAATTTGCTGGGGAGGTAACGTCATATTGTATTCGGTTGACAAATCGCAAAATCAGTTATTGCAGTCCATTTCAAGGGGCAATGACGGCCGCAATAAACGGATAAAGTTTTACGATGACCAATTATTGCAGAGGAAAACTTTTACTTTTCGAATGACCCGAGGCCTTCGCTTGCCTTGTCTTCCTTTCGACAAGGTTTGATTTATATCTCTACACATAAACCTAAACCTAAGGTCACGATTACATTAAGGACGTTAGTCTTAGCAAATCATCAAACAAACTGAAGGGATTATATCGATTATAAGGCTTAAATTTTAAAATCAAGATTTTTAACTGTATTTTTAAGAAAATATTAGTAAATTTATAGCTCTTTTCTCGAAATTCAAAAATCGGAGATATTTTTAAGTTTTCTGATACTAGAGAGAAGCTGATACTGAGATAAGTTTCAATATCAACATTTCCATGGTGATAAGACAACTAAAGCATTCGTACTTTACTATAGAGATAAACTTCTGTAGTTTAATCTTTTATATTAACTAATCAATCTTTATTTTCTATTGAATTTTATTAGGTTATATATAATTTTGTAATCTCTGAATCTAATGTCTGAATGACGTTGATGCATATGCACCAAAACAAAAGATTCTTGATTAAAAAGCGATCATTGACAATTGCTTATGTTTATTGCATAATATAGTTCAAAATTCAAGTCAGCTTTTGTCGTAAAAGTATAATAGAAAGGGAGGGTAATCATATGAGGCAGATGGACACTTCTAGCAATGTGGAGAAAACGAATTGAAAATTGAAAAGTCAAGATCGTAGATAGAGAATAAATGTGAACTCACATCAAGGCTCGACTGAACTTTGAAGGCACTTTGAACGACTTTGGCGAAGTCTTTGTTCAAAAGCCCTCGTCTTTCCGTCATGGTAACTCTGAGTTCACAATAAACCCTGAGAGAAAAATGGAGGAGAGCCACTTTGACCAGGTCCGATTCGACGATTACAAATTTCAAGCCTACGAAATAAAACCCCTTACTCGAGATTTCGATCAATTACGTCACGTAATTTTTTATATTTGCAGCTGTTGCAAAAAAATAATTTTATTCTTTACCTCGCACTGGTTTCAAGTAGACTAGTGTTGCTCTTAATTTTCAAGTTACAAAATAATTCATCTTATTGAATAAGGCAGAGATAATTTTACTTTTGACCCTTTGAAAATTTTTTTTTTTTTTTTTTAGTCAAAGCTGAAATGAACTGCATCCACAAATATTGGTAGAGTAATCATCTTTTGGAAGAAAACACCCACCATGAGTTTGGGTTTAAGTTTGGATAGAGTCCGTTACTCGGGCAAAAGGATGTTAGGTACCTCCATAAGAAGTAGTTTATGGTTTTATTAGGGGCTTCTTCCATTTGAGTAAACTTATAATCTGCCACGCTAAACTACATCTTTGTCCCTGAAACTGGTATATTATTGCCTAGCCCAGAGCCCAAAGAATATTTCTTCAAGCTTCTTCTGCAACCTCAGAACTTCATAAGTTCCGAGGGCTTTTTGCACTTAAGGCGAGACCAAATTGCACAATGTTAATATGACAAGTGACCTCCAACATAATTTTTGACAGTAGTAATAAGTATTTTTTTTTCTACTCTGGACAGATTATTTCGTCCTTGAGAAAAGATCAAAAAGCATCTTAGGCAAGATGTAATAAATCTAAATCATCAGTTTCAGAACTTTATATCAGATATTCAAATCTGATTGAAATAAAATAGTTCATTTCAAGTATTTTTGAAAAATATAAAAATTGAGGTACATTTGTCACATTATAGATGTAATTCGCCCCCTAGGAGAAAATTTAGCCTCGGATTTCGCAGAATTTTTCTTTTTGTGGTGAATTAGCCAGTTTATTTTTTCCCATGATCTGTAATTTCCCATAAATATTCGTGTTAGCTGTCATAACGGAAGGAGTCCGGTCAAATGTCGTGACCTTCTCATTAACCCGTAGAATAAGAAGGCTGGCGCCCTGGAGCGATTCGCTTGACCACAAACCTCTCAGAGAGATCAAGAAGGCGAGTCAGATCTAAATTTGGAACGCCCACGCTTATTCTTTCTTAAGAGTCCCCGTTGCACCTGCAACTAGCCCTCCCTGGGATCGTCTCACGCAGGACGAAACTGTGAGATTCTCCTCTTCCGGTGGCTAGTCCGGAACAACGTTGAATCCTGTATACATCCTGAGTAATTTATTATTACTAAAGTGCTGAAGTCCATACATAGTCTTGCGGTTGACTCAATTTTCAAGAAAACAGTGAACACTTCTTCATCATTCTTTTCATACACTTTTCAATGTATGAAGTACATTCTCTAAATTACCGTTTATTACCTCCCTTTAGTTATTATATCCACGTAAGAGAAGCGTTTTTTAACTCAAATAATATAATTTCATAAAGGGCATTTGAATAGTATCATTTTGAACTATTCTCGAAGAAAGTAAAACAATATTTAGGGGTGGAAATAGAACTTGGAAAATTGACAAAGAAGATCAGGAAATTAAAAGAAATATTTCGTATAAAATTATGTTAATTATGGTGAAATAAAGTAGGTTTTTGTAATAAGAAAAGAAATCAATAGCCTAGAAAAGTATTTTGAATGGATGCAGCAGTAAATAAATCATTAATAAAGAATACAAATTTAAGATGCGGATGCTGGATCCTTCGGAAATTGGAACGCCCCCGCTTCTTTTTAAAGAGCCCAACAAGCACCTGCGACTGATCCTCCAGGGTCCATGAGATCCTTCGCAGAGGTGGGAACTCCGATTCTCACACTTCCGGTTGTAAACTTGAAACATAGAGGAAGATTATGTTTTTAAATTTACATTCTGCGACGAGAATTTACTAATTTCCCATGCTCTTGGCTTGGGGTCGATATTTGAATAGAATGAAGGGTGATGTCAATAATCTCTCGAAAAAATAGTTCCACAGGGGGGTCCCACAAGTTGGCAGATGGATTGTGAAAATATTTGTAAAAAAGAGTAGGTAAAACATAGAATCCACGGGATTTCATTTCCTCGTTTTAAAAAATTCAAGGGGAAAACAACAGGGGTGAGTTTTTTGTGAATCGCGGATTCCTAATTTTCTAAATTTTCCCATTTAAGAAATAGGATGAAAGCTATAAACAGTTGTTTAAAGCAAAACAGTTGTTGAAAGGAATTGGATTTTTTTCCTGGGTAATCTGATTTGTTATACATTATGATTTCAGCAGAATTTTATTCATTAAATAAAAATTTGAAATAGATATTTGTTTAAAAAGTTATATATCAATAATAATGAATCAATGCTGAAAAATTTTGAAATAAATTATTAAACGAAGAATATATATATGACAGGAAGGGAAATCAATAACATACTACAAAAGGTGCTAGCAAAATGGTTTGGAACTGAAACTTTATACGCCCATCTATTTTTGAAAGAAGCTGGAGCATCTTCTATATTTTTCTAAAGATTCCCATGATATCAGATCATAAGCTGCAACACTTTATTGAACAAAATCAGGTCAATAGACTCGAAATTCCGCAATGCAATGCTGATGGGAATTGGGTCGTGTGCTGGACACACGCAAGGAAAAATGGTTACGTTGGCTATACATCCGCCAGGTAATCTTTTATGCAATTTCTTCCCTTTCATGTGAAAAAACATTTTTTAAAAAGTACCTTTAATACATTTCTCAGAATTACACAATTTGAACGAATATTTTATAGACCTTATGACAATATCAGTTTGGAAGAGGAACTATAATGAAAGTTCTATTAATAAGCGCAAAGTTTAACTTTATATAATGTTATAAAATCGATTGGACTTAAAAGTGTCAGCTGATGATGTTAGTCTGACCCTAAAAGTGAAAAATGCTCCGTATGCTGCGGGGTCTTTGGTTCAGCTTTATGATACACTCTGGAATTGTTTGTTATGAAAATGTTCAGCATGTGTAGATCCGAGACGACTATCGTTTTAAACTACCTTCTGGCACCATTGATTCAAGGTCTGTAACGCAATTGCGATGCCCCCTTGACTGCGTGTGTAATAGCCACCCCATTTTCGCTTCGTGCGAGTATCGTACAGGGCATTGCTATTCCCTTCCGGAATGGTCCTTACCTTGCAAAACTTCCAGGAGAAACAAGAAAAGGGGATCACCTGGCGACGGTTCCCACGTTTCTGCGATTCGCGTTAGCTTCACCCCTTACCCTCACTAGAGGACCTCGGAAGGTGGTTGGATGTGCTGCTGCTGGCATACCATAAAATGGTGCGTATGTATAGCAAAAAAAAAGGAGAAAGAGGAAGAGGAAAGGAAAAAGAGTGAGAAAGACGTTAAAGAAAAAAAGAAAAGAAAGAGAGCGTGCATCTATTATAACCTGACCGAAGTACGCGTGGCTGACACACGAAAGACTCGAGGCAAGATTTCGGCATTTTATTAGGAAGGGAAGAAACTGAGAGCCTGGGGGATGTAAATATAAAGGCAGGTATTTGTGCGGAAAAGTTGATTTCGCAAATGTTTGCTTGGGGATATTTTGGGATGGATA
The DNA here is from genome assembly GCA_904066015.1 of Synergus gifuensis. NCBI lineage: Eukaryota > Metazoa > Arthropoda > Insecta > Hymenoptera > Cynipidae > Synergus > Synergus gifuensis. The sequence goes on from CAJFCO010000081.1 coordinate 321,922, forward strand.
TTTTTGTTTTCATTGGATGCTTCTCATGTCTCCTGCTCGGTCTCCTGTCTCTTGTGAGAATGTGTTTTAGGATAAGGGATATGCAGTTTCCATCCGGATTCGCGTGTCTCCCAGTAAAGGTTAAAGGTGAAAAGCAATGTCTGAACGCAAATAACGACAGTAGAGTTTATGAGGTTGTATTTCGAAGTTTATATTTTTATTAGCGAAATAGATCAGCTTGAGCTTCAAGTATCTTAATATTTCATTTGAATAAGAAATTTGAAAACTACAAAATAGAATTCCCACGTTAAGATGTTTGCATCCGACTTCCTTACGATGTTTGTTTAAAGCGGAAACGGCTTGAGAGGTAACGCGAGTTGTTCCACCGGTTTCCCTTGGTCACTTCCAGTGGCTTTCTTCCCTTATTCTTATATTTCTTTAGTTTAACCCTCCGATCAATTCTTGACACTGAAGGATTTAAGGGTTTATTTAAACCTATTTTCTGGCAATATAGAAGACAATTTGAAAACAAAGAAATGCCTCCTGTCGAATCATAGATCAAGCTTGTATCTATAAGTATGTACCTAAAACAACTAGTAGGCGAAATCTGGGCCCCACGAACTAACAAACAACAGGGGTCGATTTGAAATGACGGAAACTAAACAGATCGAATTTCTCAAAAGAATCACTAGAGGATTTTAACGGGCTGCGGACAGCTCCTTATCCTTACTGGCGGCTCTCTATAGTGTATACTGTATAGTGTATATTCTGTATGGGGTTCACATTATGAACTTGGCAACGTGTCGGTCATATTAGGTTACTGTGATCTGGCAGTCTTTGGCCGCTTGTTAAATTTCATCCCTCAAAAAGTCTTTCCCACAGCTTCTTGTGGGGTTGTTTTCTTAGAACTAATTCATTTCTCAAAGCTTACTTTTAAGTAAGTGTCGTGTTTGAGGTCAAGAAAAAGTTATTTTTCAATTTATTATATATTGATATGCTAAGATTAAATGCTGTGACCAAATATAGATCATTCTGATTTAAGTGAAAAGTCTTGACTCCAAAGCAAACTTTTATCTATTGGAAATAAAACTCTTAAATTTTTGTTCTCTATAATTTTTCACATTAAAAAAAAATTTTAGATTCAATTGAAATAGATAATTGTCCAACTTCTAATATTGTCGAATAATAATTCTAATTCTCTACGAATTTTTGTATATATTAATCCTCCACCGGACAAGCAAGCCTTGTTTTTTGTTTCTTTCGTTTATCGTCTTTATCTTTGTATGTATAATCCGACGAGAATCATCATATAAAAAATAGCGTATCGATGTCTACCACTTTAGAGGGTATCCCCATTAATCTGCATTTATAGTGTCCAACCCATGACCGAATTCCTTCGGCGGCGATACAAAGGACAAATTTTGGTAGCAACAGAGTCACGAATCACGCGACTGAAAACAAAAAAATTCCAAGAAAAAGGGGAACTTTGATAGTAATAAAAAATTGCCGAGCTTCAGTCCCTAATCGGATCCCGATTAAAGGCATTTGATACTCTACCATAAAGATCAATTTAGTTTCGCCAACCTATTTCTCACCTATTTTTATAACAACTCCACCTATTTACGTTTTTTAATGACAATATGTACTGTGATGACTGATGAATTTATTATTCTTAGAAGAAGAATTATCACGATTTAAAATAACTATAATATAAATCTATAACTTCTCTTATTTAAATACTAAATTTTCGAATAAATTCTACAACTGAGTGAATTGAAAAGTTAAACAAAATGAATTCGAAAGAAATGATAAACATAAAGAAGTAAATAAATTTTTCAAAAATGACACGTGGCAAAGTCGGTCTCAAGGTTGTGAGGATGATTTTATTTTTTAGCAAAGTAACAGGTTGCAGAAGAGAAGTAGCAGAAACTGGCAGCCACCTTGCGCCACATCGTGATGCTTGATGCTCTCAGATCGCAGAGTGCGCAAGGCTGGTGAGAACAGTCTATGCAATACGTTCCCACCATCGTCTCGGAAGTACTCGGGAGATTCATCGGAAATTCTCGGGTCTACCCGGCTCACTCCCGATCTCGGGAGCCCTTTCTCTTCCACTAGATGATGAGCCCTTCGCCTTCGGTCGCCAAATGGGCCGAATGGGCCGCTAATGTATAGTTTCAGACAACTTTATGTCATTTGTGTCCTTTGGCAAGGATGCTTATTGCAAAATCTTTGTATCTTTCGAAATCTTAAATCCAACTTGTCCAAAAGGACGAAGTCAATTTACTCAAAAGACTGTTCGTGCTTTTGTAACATCCGGTTTATGCATTTCACTTTTTACGACAAAGTTCTTTGATATAGAAACCGATGATTGATCGATTGCTTCACAGGAAGTTTTTTACATTTAAAAAAATTGTCCAACGTCCACACATGCATTTTTGCACAAGCATTTGAATAATCCTAACAAAAGAAATTTTACGGTATTTTAAAATTGGCGATCCCTAAACCCGGAAGCAGCCTGATTTCTAGGGTGAAATCTTCCCTCTTGTAAAAATCTATAATTATATATATATCGTTTGTCACAGTTTCTAAAAGAGAGGCCTCGTTTGCTTCATTTATAGTTGAAAGAGAAGCCGACTTTTTGAACGATTATGAAAAAAAAACCTTCGCCCAAGTTTTTCCGCAGGTATCTCGGGAAGATTGAATTAGATTGAAGATGAAGGTATAGTGATTAAGCGAATTTTAAACCCCAACAGTATACAATTTAGGAGAAAATTGCTCGTATTATCATAGCTAATGTGTTTCCACTTTTTTTTTCTAAATTTCAAACACTAAGATATTCGAGGAAAAATTTCAGAGTCAAGATTGAAATTCACAGATGAATATTCAACAAAGGTCCATGCTTCTGAAGAAGCTCGCGAAGAAGAAATCTAAAATGAAATTTTACAACAGAATTTAATCTTTCGATCTTCACCACTGAAAATTTGAATTAATTCAGAATAAAGGAGTTACGGTTAGACTTTCTAAAACCTGAACAGTTTGTAAGTATAAATTCTTCCTGCAGGATTTTGCGCGTAGGTCGATATAGCAAATAGTAATTAAGGGAAAGGAAAGGGTCGTGGAAAGCTTCCTGCAAAGAAGAAGCATCTGCTCCTGAGAGTGATGTAATGACCCATAAGGACAAGGATATTCCTTCAGCGTGTTAATTGACCTGCTTAGTCCCTCAAAAAAACGGCTTGAGCTGACCGTAGTAGCTCTATGCAAATTTTCAAATAGGTATCTCCAATGCGCCTGCAAAATTTCTATCTTTCAAAGAGTTCGACCCAGGTACAAAACCGGCTGTTCAAATTTTAAATTACTCGTCAAAACAAGGTCTATGTGCATAATTGCATATCAAATTTTAGTGTGAGAATTTTCTTACTTTCATTTTTTAGTACGAATATTCGATACAGAGATACGAGAGTAAAATTTTGTTTGGCTATTTATCAGAACTATTTTCAAGAAGAAGAATGTGTGTGCTTAAGAATTTAGATACGATCATCACTATATAAATAACACAATCGACCCGTTAATGCTTATAGAGATGATCAGCTGTTTCGAAAGTAAACCTACCGTATCTTAAGGGCTGGGACCCCTAACAATAGATGCATCTTGAAATGCCCTTCTTATACGCAATAAGAGGGTGTCTAAGAGTCTTTTAGAATAAAATCTTGGCGCGTGCCATGCGTCACCTGTCACTCGATTTATTGATTTCTATATGACGGTTAAAATCAGATTCATTGAACCCTCCCAAGAAAAAAGTAAAATAAAAAAGTCCACGTGTCTTCCTACTGTAATTCCTATATCATAATACATATCTTCATCAGTACTGAATACAAATCTCACTATAAAAAACCATGATATAACTAGATTAAAGACAATTTCGAGATATTATTGTGAAAACAATGTTTTGCAATATTGTGCAACGTTCCATTTATTCATTTCTTTTATGCATACACCGCTATGTACGCTATATGCTTTAATACGTATAAAAGAATTTTAATATGTAATCAAATATTTTAATCTGAGAGTAGTTCTTTTCTTAAAATAAAGCTGTAGAGATAAAAAGGAATCAGTTCATTAATACATTGAAGCGTCTTTTAGTTTCTCCTAATGTATTTTCGACTTTAAAAGGAAAATCCCTATATATGCAATCTTTGATGTGGAGAATCCCCTTTGATTGTGCATTAAAGGGACTGTGAAGCTAGTATAAGAAGGGAACAAGGACAATGGCATTGCACAAGATGCTTTTCTTGTTTGTAAGAAGGGGAGAATGGCACGCGACCAACGTCACCTGCTCATAGAGCTTATATCCCTTATACGTGCGCCTTTACGCTTACACTCTTACAGTTTATACCACCGATTTTCTTATGAGCAGCTGCAATGTCATGCTCTTTGCGTAGATCATCAGACCGAAACTTTCTTGAATCGTTATACATATAATATGTACAAGAAAGACATATGACTCGTACGTTGAGATTCAAACTTTGCGGATTATCACCCCCTTATATAACGTATATATATATATATACCACCAAACCACCATATATGGCAATTTGTATATTTTCTTGTCCGAAAACACTTGCATACCAGAAAAGATCGACACAATCTCAATTATAAATTTTTAACGTATTTCGCCTTTCTGATTTACTCTCATAAATATAACAAGACACAAATTTTTTCATTTTAGTTGAGTTTCAACTAATTAAAATTGCACATTTACCTAAAAATGTTTACATGTTCGACCGTGTGAAACTTGGACATCCAATGTCATACAGTTCATGAATATTGACTCCTCTTTTTTCCTGTGGAATCTATATGTCGGTATTTTCTGATAGCATCTGCCAGAAACACACGCTTGTAATTTTAAATGATCTCACGGAAGGAATTGTGTGGACATACAACCCCACTTTGTATGCTTTGAATGCATTTTATGCATTTACTTTATACATCATGCTGGTATAGAAAAATTTCGATGTAGTTATGCATTTCTTTTCACGAACAACACTGATTATTGATTATTAATAAATCAGTTTTAAAGATAGTTCAAAGCTGTTGCAAAGATTGTTGCTCCTCTCTTTAAGTGCTCAATCCTACAAATATTTTTTTATTTATTAATGTTTATCCCTAATAACAGTTCTTTGAGAATTGAACGTGTTTTGCAACTTGCTAAGGTTACATTTACACACAGGCTTCTGACGTATTTCGCATAGTCAGCTGGTGTGACGTGGTGCCCTAAAATCTTAAAGGGGCGCCGAGCAGGGCGCCGAGATCACACGGGGCACCATCGGGGCTCAAAAGAATAAGGATCAGAGTACGATTGGCGAATAAAGAAAGAATGGTGGGGAATTATACGTATGTCACACGCAGAGGGTCTACACGTGGGAAACCGGCACGTGGAACACGCGTACCGAGATCGGGATCCTTTTACACCTGGAATTTTTCGGGCATTTATCAGAAATCATGACCTCACCTGCGGAGCGATTCCTTTACATGCACTCGCGTGCCCCATCACTATATTACCTCTGAAGGGGAAGTAAAACTGTGTCACTCGTGAGAAAATAAGGGAAAAGTTTGGGAAATGATATAATTTATGTATACTTGGATGTATTTTCTTATTTTGGACTTAGGTATTATACTTTTATTAACTTGCGTTATGAAATTTCAACAAGAATAAAAGCAATGGCTGATTCTATTTCTATAATTTTTATTTTGTGGAATCATTATCTCTCTTGTCGTTTTTTTAATGTAATATTGTTTTCACTCCAGCGTTCCAGTAAATCCCCCATCTTAATTTTCATTATAAAGTTGTTTGATTAGTTTTGTATAGTTTTAATATAAAATTCTTGAAGGTAGATAGTGAAATGACCCTTTGAATATATATTCTCGCAGCTTGCGAATAAATATATTCAAGAATTTCAATCTATAACGGAAATGCAGTCGATAATATGCATATATGTATACGTACCTTCCCTTTTGGTGAAAAGCCTTTTCATAGTTGACTACCTTCTACCCTTTTATCTTAAAAGAGTAGGTCAATGTTCCATGTGACTCTCTGTAGTTGAAGCAGGCGAATAACGAACGACTCGTTACGCTCTGAAATTCAGGATTATGCTAAATATCTTGCTAATCCTTTAGCAGAAACCTTTGTTATGTTATAACTAGGCCGAGAATTTGCATCGGAAAAACTGGACCGAGTCCTTTTTCTCAATATACTTTGTGCCTTCGAGAACAAGCTTTTCCAAAGCTTTAAATTAATGAGTGTTTTTGTTTTACAGAACCCAAGAGAAAACTTTACAATACAGATATTTAGGGGTTTGATGGTACTTGATGTTTCGTGCTTTTGATCAAAATATGCCACTTCAGCTTGTAGAAAGTAATTGCATTATTTATACAATACTTTATTCCAGCCATTTGTCATTTATTTCTGTAAGGTCAGAGAAATTGAAAAATTAAACCTTGACCACCATCATGGTTTCGAATTTGAACATTTGTCATCCGTTTGATCTCGTTATTTATATTTGACCCTTTTCATGCGAATCGTTGGGTTAACTTCACAGAGAAACGTGGCGACACGCTTGCAGGTTAATTAAAATTAAATTATGTTCTCGTCCCGTATCATCATGTGGTGAAGGGTCCTGCCAGTATGAGAAACAGGTAACCAGCCCAGGTGGTTTATTGAGCTAGCACGACATATGTATTCGATTACGGTTCTATCGCTGTGGGAAAGTTCTTTCATACCGATAGATAATTCCAAATATTATAAAGGGTTCAACACCACATTTTCACAAAATTAAATCGCACATGATATCCCAACTTTCATGATCTGTAAAATGTTCACCCTATTTGTATCGAAATGAATAGAGTAGGTGTTCGCTTGAACAAATGAAATTGTTAAAATATTTTTTCTCTAGCATCGATATGACAACTTAAAGCAGTTGAATTGGCTTTGTTAGAATTATTAAAAAAAAGGATAAAAGTCGGACTTAAGAAAATTATACCCGCCACATCTTATAATAAAATTAATTCTTTAGAATAATTTTTGGACAGTCTAAATTCAATTCACAATATAAATATAGGCTTAATTCAAGACTATAATTGTGGGATAGTTTTTTGCCTGAGTGGCCTTTTTCTTGTTACAGCTTGAAACAAGCCCATATTATTGGTCTTATATATTAAGACTTTTTTTCTGTGCCACGTATTCAAGGCATTGATTTTTTAAATATAATTTTCATAAATATTAGTTTATTGCTCAGCGTGAGAATTGCGATGATTTATCGGCATAATTCCTATGGATTCTCAAACACCTGGTAGTGTACGTTTGAGTCTAAAGAAGTTTTGACCCCTAAAAAATCCATATCCTATCAGAGATCATATTTAAATGTTTTACTATCTGGAAAATTGCTATTCGCTCAAAAAACGTCATGACAGATTCAATATGAACGCAAAACACAAATTGCAATATTTTTAAAGCAAAGTTGGATTAAATGTCACCCTTGTGTGTATGCGATTTTTTCAATATTAGGCGTATTCATGAGGGCTATATTTCACAAAGTGTTATTTAATTAACCGTTAACTGAAAAGGAGTTAAGTGTCCAAAAGCCACAAGCCTTTATTATTTTTATTTCCCCCTATAAGAACATACATCTGTCAGTAATTTAGCATTTCTTTGTTATAGTTTAAGGGTTTTATATTCGGTTTTATATTTCTTTCCCACAATTTTATGTCAATTATATTTGTTGTCAGTTTTTTTTATAACCATTGTTTTAATAGTTAATAATAATAGATATTATATATATTTGTTGTGATTTTCTTAGTTGGTACAAATTCTGTAATTTTATTAATAAATTAGATTCTAGATTAAATTTGTATAAATTCCAGTCGTAGATTTTGGTCTAATAGGATAGAATAATGACCGGATGTGATATAGAATTGTAAAATCAGATGTATCATTTATATTCTCTTACAAAAAGTAAGACAGAAAAAAAATGAAAGGAATTTCTGTAGTTTTCTAATTTTCTTTCTGCCATATTTTTTTCAAAAAGAAGTACTATATCTCAAGAATATGAGAAAAGTTTCAGATACTAGAATTACCTTGCATGATCAGGATATGCTCTAATATTATTCGAGTTCAACCAGTTGGCGAAAGGAAAAGGAACAGGTGTCAAGTGATGGCACTGCTCTTGATTATACAAGGCTTGTTTCCGGTCAATTATGACGGTACGTTTGCCCTTTGGCGTTTGAATTACTCGCTTAAGTAACTTAAGAGTGACCAGTGACCACTCATCAGAAAAAACGGTTTTATTCACAATACAAAAAATTTCAGAAAAAATAGTACACACAGCATGACATTTTTGAAAATAAATAGTTACTTAAAAAGAAAAAACGATTTCTACCCAATTAAATGAGAGTTATAACAAGAGCAATATAGAGTTATAAGAATTAAGAACCCAATAATCTTAATAGAATGAAATTATTTATTATTATTGGTTATATTTCATTTTTTCTGGATATGAGGAATATATTTTTTTTCTGGAATATTTATTTGTTTGAATTTATGGTTAAAGTAGATTTCTATAAAATAATTCCGTGGATCATGGGCAACTTTTGATCATGGGGTAAGAATACCATCTGCAATGATCAAAGTACCATGCATTTACCTTCACAAAAGCTTTACAGAAGACGATTTTATCGACTAGGATGTGCACAGTTTCACTCAACACGATGTAGAGGTCGCACTTAACAAGGACGACATATCCTTTTACTTTTTACGTTTATTTAAATTCAAATATAACATTAGTTTCATTTTATTTCATTCAATATACTTTACATCCATTTCGCAAAGGAAAAAAGCCAATGTCAACACAGTTTATATTTTCCGTAGAATTTAGAGAAGTTAGTTTTTCTAGCATTTGCAGAATCTGATAATAAATATTAAAAATAATCATAGTTTTAAAGCATTCCTATTCCGAGTATATATATTCTCATGAGCATTTTCCCAATTTTCAATTATTCGTTAGTTTTAGAATTTTTAAAGTATATTGCTTCATAAACCGGTCAACGAACTCATAAAAGAAGAGTTGGGTGGAGTGAATAAATCTTAAGAAAAGTAGTTTCAGAATCAGCAAATAATACTGCGAGCACGTCAAAATTTCTGGAAAGTTTACAAGTGGCCACGAGCAAATCACCTACCCTATATTTAAAAGTAGTATACATAATCATCCTTTTACAAAGGATTAAGCAAATCTTTTATGGAAATCCCTTTCTACAAAAAACTGTAATATTTCTTGCCATAAATCTTGTCAGTTTTATGTTTTTTCCAAAAACCCACAAAATCCGAGTTTATTACGCGCAACTGCTGCCACGCGAAGATCTCGGCGGACAACTTTCGATTATTACGAGAGGGCAAGCACTCTGCTTTTAACGTTTAACCTTTCCTTGCCTCCAGTTTCAGAAGATTTCTGCAAACTTAACGGGTTTCTTTCGGGAAACATTCCCACTGCTAAAATTAATTAAGTTAAAATCAGCAAATTTTTTTTTTAAACTTGAATATTTTCCCTAAAATAGATAAAGTAAATTGCAATTCTAAAGTTTCATAATATAGTATAAAGCATGTATAAATAATGCAAATAATAATTATTAATCATTATACATAAATAAATGAAATAGAGTTGTTCAATAGATTATTAAAGTGGTAATAAAAATGTAAATAACTTTCTTCCAGTTTTGCTGAAATGCGGTTTTAAATTACTGACTTCATATAAACGACAATTTACCGATGTAATCATCGTTCAATTACACTTTAATTAAAAATAAAGTAAACCTGATTCAGTGTTCGCGAGCTAAAAATAAAACACGAATGCTGATCAAGTCTTCCACTTAAAAGTAATTTTAATTTATGTTATTCTTATATGCGACCAGTAATTCTTAATTTATTTCTTTACAATACCTTATTCAGTTTAAAACCGTTATCCACAACACACCTACATAAAATTATTGACTAAAATTTCGAGATATATACAAAACAAAGAAAGAACCCTCAGGTATCCATATAGAGAGAATAATTTTTTTGCGGTTTTTCCCTCTCAATGAAAGAACGTAAGAACGAAGAACCGTTCACTTTTTAAACCCCGGGACTTTGCGGGATGTTCTTCCAGGGTGAGTTCCATTATTATGTAATATTACAGTTAAGGCTACAGGAAACCTCGGTCGACATCTGTCATAATACCATAAGTAGAAGATTTACGAGATCTTTTGAAATTTTGATCAATAAGGTTCGATGACCTACATATTAAAGAAATTTGTTTTTTTAACTTGAAATAGAAAAAAATATTTAAAATTGAGGTACATTATTAGTTGATAAATTTAAACTATATTTAATTTCACCATCTTCACCGCATCACAATTTGCCTTCGCTGAATTAGTCTTATTACCCCTTTTCTTATAAATCGTTAAAGTCACTTAATACGCTTTAAATCGCTCAACTTTTAACAAGCACTGAGTTATTTAAAGCTGCCGACTAATGTCGGCCTGTGTGGTCCAAAATTAAGAGCATAATAACTGATACTTTCGGTATATATTCTCAATGTATTACACAAATTTTTTCCATTTATCTGATGACCATCCAGGATGCAAACTTGCATTTAAGTGTCTGAACTCGTTAGCTTTAATTTTACGACGTTTAAGCCACTATTTTGTCTAATTTTGGGTCCATTAACCAATCTCGGTTCTTCGGCCTTCATTGTCCTTTTCCAGAAATTTAGAGATGCTATAGAAGATGCCAGTGGAAATACAAATTAAAAAAAATTAAGGGTCTTAAGGATTTTCAGTGTCAATATTAATAGTATTAACGATATAGTATATACGATACAGTATTTGTCGTTCAGAGTTAAAAATATGATAATTACTTAAATAACTTGTTAATCAATTGTATTTTTATATAAATTATTCAGGAGAAGATGTAAATAACAAAAGAACTAAATTAAAAATTTTTTAAATTGTGTTCTGCATTAAACTTTCAAACATAATTATTTGGCGCATGCGCGAAATATGGGCGCGTGATCGGCTTGAGTAAAACACGTGGGGAGAATCAAGTCCCAAGATATGTCGAGTTTGGCCGAACTTTGCCGATGAGAAAGCGCGCGCTCCACATGTGGAGAGCGTGCGACGCGTGACTTATCTTTCTTCGAAGTGGGGGAACAAATAGTAAGAGAGGGAATGTACAAGAAAAAACGAGAGAAACTATTTTATGCAGGGAGCTGCTGCACTCTGCCGACAATCTGCTGAACATCTTGTGGTTTGAATCTCCACTATGGTTTACTTCCAAACTAAAACAACCGAAATAAAATTGAAAATCAAATATGTAAATAACTAGAATTATGAAGACGCACTTTACGTACCCGACACTAAAAATAAGTTTCAAGTTCATTTGATATTTAATAATTATTATTTAGTAACTAATAGTCAATAAAATTGCAAATCTTGTACGATATTCCTATTAGTGTTGACAACTCTGCAACCGTAAAGTTTCTTTTATCATTCTCTAAATGTGAGAAGACTTTACGGGGCACTTAGCTGAGCTATTATCTTTTCGGTGAATTTCAGTGAAACGATCCAACGAGGACTGAGGCAAAAACTGTGAAGCAATCGTGCACCTCAACCTCTTTTACGGTCTCTGGTCTCAAGTCCCAAGATCATTTCTTACTGAGCAACAAATATTGCTGCTCGCGTTGGAAGCTGTACGTGTTTTGCTCTTTAGGAATCATTAGCTCCGACTTTCGCGCACTAATTCAAATTGCAATTCCAGTAGGCTGCCCGACAGTCCATCTACTCCTCATCAAAATACCGCCGGACACATGGTGCTCAGCGCCAGGAAAAAAAATTCGAATTAACTTTTGCAGGGGATTACAAGGGCGTAAGATCGTTTCGCAAACGGTTTTGCGCGAAGAACCTATTAATTCATCTATTTAAGGAGTTGCCGCTTCTCAAATTTTCAAACATTTGTAGGACAACTTAATTTAGTCCTGCTAATTATATATAATTCTCAATTAACGCTACCCTCATGATTTGTTTCTAAAAATGACTCAATTCCACGGGTCTTAAAAATTTCATGCATCTCCAAATTCGCGTATTACTTTTTAGAGGTCTTCAGAAGCGCGGTTCCACCTGGCGGGGGGCCGAAAGAAATATATTGGTTCTGCCTATTACGTTAGGGTGAGTCATAAAACCAAGCAAGTTGGAGACCCTCTTAATTTTACCTACGCAGTAACATTCTCGAATTATTTTTAAATTTCTGCACGTACGGTTTATTATTCACATTTTTATCAATTTGTTAATGTGACATCCAGACCATATCGTAAGAAACTGAGAATGTTCTCCAAAAGAATGTCGTAAATTATTCGAGGGTGAGAATGAAAGCAAGCCTCAAAGGATAAGGAGAAGAAGTAAAGAGTGAAAGGCAAAAATGTAAGTTTGCAATGTAAAAACTCAAAGGAAATGAGAGAATGGTGGAGATCCAATCACACGTGCGGCGGCAAAAGACAAAAGTGCGGCATGGGCTCAATGCTCGACCACAGAAGCTCAACGCCGCAGGCGCAGGAAGAGCAACACCCGTGGCTCTCATATCGCACGCCCCATCATATTTATACACCTTGCACCTCGATTTCATTGAGACTTTGATCTTCTCCGGCTTGTATGAATCCCAGTGTAAATCGGACGTGCTTTGGTGTTAAGATCCGCCAGCCGTAGTCGGTTTCCATTATTGCGAATGTGTCTTTGGTAAAATATGCGACGTAACGAGCCGCATAAATCATTCAGGGCAGGGAATCTCTTTATCTAATCGTTAGATTAAGAAACCTGATGTCAAGATGTTTGACTATCATTAGATCAATCAAAGAACCACATCACTACAAATGTTAAACTTGAAAAAGCGATGACGTCGAACATTTTACGGGCACTAATGAAATTCAGGGTTATTATACCATCTTCATTAACCTTAAACATTATACAATTCTTAAAATTCTTCGTAATTCGTTTTATCTAATTAGCACCTATACCAAACTCGGAACGTGTAAAAAATGATTAAGAATTTCAAAGGGTTCAATCTATAGTCAGTTTCTATCCATATCGACAATAAAACTGAGAATCTCTCTGTGTAAAATTCATGAGATGAGATCTCTAGGTTTGCTTTTTTCGATCTGACATTTATTTGACAAAGTAAATTGGCAGTTATGGGATAGTTGTTTACCAGTCTTTGGGTACTAAAGGTAGTTTGCTTGGTGTCGAACGGTTCGGTCCAGATTTGGTCGGATAATGAACGAGCCAATTATGAAATCGTCGAAATTTCACACCGAGACCGAAAATTCATTAGGGAAGCTCGTAAGCATAAATACGTCAGAGTTCCTCCACGCCCAGGTCTACACACAAGGACAGGTGCTGGAAGCACTTGGGCGAAGAAATGAGATCTTTTGGTGTGATTTAAAATTTTGAGGAGATCCAGTAGACGAATGGAAGACTTCCTCTTTGACTTTGGTGGGATCTAGAATCTCAGGAATTCTGACGAGCGAAAGTCTTTCGGCAAGACCACATATCGTTCCTGGTTGACTGAACACGAAGTAAAACTGAATTACACGACAACGAGCAACGTAAATCCTGTCAAAGGACATGGAGGAATGCCTTTGAAATTGCCCACTTCTTCTGATGTTGCTATACCATGAAAGCCTGATTTTATTTAAAAAATTATCTCCATCAGGCCTTTCAGTTGTCGTAATTACACGAATTAAAGACAATGAATTACAAGAGTAAATATTGCATATTTTTGACCTATTTTTTAATCAGATTTGAAGCTATAAATTTTGAACATTTAATAATGATCTCAATTTTTGCTTCCTCTCTTCAAATAGGGGACCAAAAACAAAGCCCAGTCATCTTTTAATCCTTAACTATATATTCGTAAACAGTCTCCTCTGAATACATTTCTCGCATAGAAATTCGTGTTTGTTTTAGGCACATTTTGAATTCAGGGTCGTAACCTTCCTCTTATTCAGTGCCTCCAGAGTCATTTTTATTCGCCTGCGGATGGATACGTAAGCAAAGGGGTAAAAGCATCTCAACCTCAGGGACGTATGCCTATATAAAGAGGGCCGCAAACGAAAGCGACTTGTTATGCGCCGGTCTTTCATTCAAATCGGGGCAAGATCGTGTCGTATGCAAAACGTCGAATTTCCGAGACTCTCCTTCCGAGGCACCCGAAGAGTAGAGGCACCGGCAAAGACCTGCCGATCTGTGGGAGTCAGTTCGAGTCCAGCTATAAATCTGAATAATAAATGAGTCTCAACGGCCTCTAAGAAGTCTCCGCCTCAGCGCGGAGACGTTGCTGAGGGCTTAAAAGATGAATTTACGACGATGCCCCTGATCATGAGACTTTACGCGAGGCCTGAAAGAAAAAACGTATGATCACGCGTTTTGTTAAGTCGCGTTTATACGGAGACTTCCAACATGCCCCATTAATACCATCCAGTTCTCCATCTTGACCTTCTTTGGCATCCACTCTCTCGTGACCTTGAGGAATTTCAGATTTTAGATTTCTCATTTTCGCTGGATCTCACTACAGCATCTCCACCAAACTATTGTTTGTTGGGCCAAGCGATAATCCCTTTTTTCACTTATTTTTAATTTTTTCACCTTTTTCACCTATTTGAATTATTATGAATGTATTGTGATGAGTTCATTTGGTACAATTCAATACTCTTGCTTTAACAATAATAACTTTTATCTACTGCAACCATACAAGTGTGTTTCTTTAAATTCTGAAATATATAGAATCCGAAGATATTTAATTATCGCAGATCTAATTGCATCAACTAGACTAACCACAAAACAAAAGTTGTGGAATCGACCAAGAGCAATTACACCGATACCTTTAGCATGCCTCATGGAATAAAAACACAGAGTTGGGTAAAAGTAGCAACAGTCAAAGGATGAACAGATAGACGGACACGAGGTAGACAGTATCGGATTGATCTGAGCGAGTGAACCCAATTACCCAGCGAAGGTCCAGATTTATTGTGCCGACGAAGCCTGACTGAAGGACGAGATGCCCAGATGGTGGCAGCCACTCTTTTACCGTGTCCGAGCCTCCCTGCAATGCGGGCAGATCGTACCTGGACCAGGAGGGTGTCGTGTCGCTTTGCTCACCCAATTATCAGCCACTGACAACGACCTTTCGTTGCTCCTGCTTTCTTTGCTCCAATGCTTCCAAGAGCGTCCACTCTATAATACAAGTCTTCTGCCACGCGATCGGAATCAGACTTTTTCGTTTGCTTCTCTTCACAGATCATAAACAATTTATAATTGACGCGATTCCCCGATAGATTCGCGCCTCCAACTTAACTGTTTAAATCAAAATTAATACTTCACAGAGAGACAGAGAAAACAACTGAGTGTGAGAGAACCTTTCGATCAATTGATTTATTGATCGACATTTTATTCATCACTAGTGCCACTGACGGCCGCTACGCGGTCGTCATTACCCTATGTGCCTTTCTATGTTCTTTTCTACATTCAATGCCCATGCTTTCTTAATGCATGTGCCTTTATATGTTTCTTTTCTATATTCAATGCTCTAAACTCGAAGTTCGATATTCGATTCTTTTCAATTCGAGATTTTTCATGTGTGTCTTTTTTATAATAGGATGAAGGTTACCAAGTTTATAAAGCTCTTCAGTAACTCAATTTTAATGTAGTTTATTTAATGTAATTGTTTTTCTTTTATCACAATTTCTTTTCTTATAAACAGTGAATGGGTGTGATAAGGGGCGTTCCTTGAATCTGAAGTTAGTAGGCGGATTTCCGAGTGGGCGTGGTGATAGTAGGTGTCGCTATAAGGATTCTATACGGATGAGATTAATAGGCGGGTCTAATTATTGTCCTGTTTTTATGCGTGAATTTTAGGGATTCCGAATTGGAATATTCGATGAGTAAGATTTTGGTGGGTGTACTTATAGTGGGCGAGGCTGATTAGACTAGTTAAGATCATTCTTAATGGGCGTGTCGAGTAGGCGTGGTTAATATTTTGAGTCGATTTTTGTACACAAATCTTACTAACTCTCGTGTGAGTTCCATTTTAAGCTAAATGTCTTAAAAGTAATAGAGAATTACCAGATATTTAAATAGAGAATTTATAGCTTTGAGAAATCAGGATCGAATTCCAGCATCTGTTCGGGATTCACATAAAATTCGCATTATATGAATCGAGCTTGACTGGAGCCAAAGGTGTCTCTAAGCACCGATTTCGAAGCTATGGAAGATCTCTAGCAGCGAGTGTCTCGGAAAATATGCAGATCAAGCGAGAGCATCTCTGGATGGTCGCAGGTGGCTGTCAACAAAGGCAAACATACTTTACAATAAGACAGAGCTGGAAGGATGCGGTGGCTTTGGTTCCGCCGCCATGCTATCCTGGATGCACCACCGCGATGCTAACTGACGCCTTAGAGGGCGCTGATTGAAGTATTTATTGCACACCACCTCTTATACCCTTTGCTCGCCTTTATGCTCGTATAATGATCCGCTTTGCATACGATATATTTTTCTTTTATCAATTCAGTGCCAGTTCACTTCTAGCTGTCGACACTTCCGTTATCTTTCTAATTATCTCAGAATTCTCCACAACAAGGATCTTCCAGTTCCCCACAGTGGGTTGCTCTCTAGTGTAGACAAGCTGTTTTCTTATAGAGGATATAGACAGAGTCTATACATGCGTCCACACCACTCGTTTTTAGTAACACATCTTTAGAATAAAAATTCACAATACCAATTTCGAACGAAGAATAATTTACTGCAAAATTTTATTGGCGATTAAGGTTATATTTCATAAAATATAGGGTCGTAACATTTTTAAGGTGATCCCTCGAGTCTTTAAAAAATGTATAATAATTATTGGCTAGAAATTGTTCATTAAGAGAGCGACGATAAATTATGTTACGCAACAATCCGGGAACCGCAAATGAAGTTTAGGCCAAGCATTCAGATTTATGTTCTTTCTGGATAGGCATTCCTAGAACTATCTAGCGACGAGCTTAATTCTTTTTACGAAGTGAGTCCAGTTATAAAGGTCGAAGAGTTATGAGTGTTAATTACCGACTCGTCTACCGCGACTGGGCCCTTCTGATTAGAGGGCTATTTTGTTAGCACCTGCAGCTCCCTGAAAATATAGCATCGACCCCCATTGGTGGTAACTCCGTATGTCTTTCAAATGCCCCAAATTTAAATTCCCAAAAGCACTCAAATTTTGCAATTATTGATTTGATTCAAATTTATAGACTATAAGATAAAGTTTGACTTTTCCTTTTTAAAATTATTTTATTTTGTATGGTCGCGAGTCTCAATAATGAGGCGTGTCTTTTTCACTATGAACAAAGTTTCTCTCACGTTCTTGCGAAACGAAAGAATTTATTTATTATCACGAACGGTATTTACCCACCTTAAAAGTAGTCGTCGAAATTCCCATAAAACTTTGTCTGACGTAAAACTTGACCGGAACCGCATAAACTGAAACGGGTTTAATTCGAAAAAAGGGCAATATTGCTTGGTGATCGAGCAGCACATTCCCCAGAGATTGTCACCCAGCATTTTACATTCTTGATACTTAGCTCTTTCTGCCATGTGTAATTCGCTCACTGAAAATTGGCTGCTCTAATTCCAGAGTAATTACTCTCTTATGTTGTAAATACGATGAAGTGCAGTAGAGGAAACGAAATGGTTTGTAGAGGGGGGAAAATACGCTCTCATTCCACTCAAACTGCATCATCAGCACCAGTCCTAATTGAGACATACCTATTTACAACAATTCGGAGCAACCCGTTATTTTCAGCAGCACATAATGCTTTTATAATCGTATAGGATTTTACGACTTGACGTAATTATTTTGCGACGCAACTTAATTGTGTTCAACGATTTCATTACACAGAATAATTTTTTGTCTCTATCTGGTTAAGGGCATGTATTTTTTCGAAATAGAAACGTTGTCGTTTGTTACATCAGTTGTACGACTTTTATCCCGATTAAAATTATGAAACTGAAGATTTCTAATTTGAAGCGAGAGTCTGAGCTTTGAGCAGTCTTGCACCATTCGCGTTATTAGTTGTGAGAAAGGTTAATTGAAAGAATTGATTGATCATTTCTCATATCGTGAAAATTGTTTTTTCCGTGCGTAACCGGGTTCTTTTTTCTTCCTCTCACCCGACTGAAATTATACGTCTTTGGAGTCTTCGCCGCGCCATGTAACCCCGCAAGAAAGGGCGACGAAGAACGGGACTGTGATAAATCACAAATTACACGAACTCGTTGCGGCCGAAGACAAATTGATCCTCGGAGTCATGAGCTACGCAGCGGGTAATAATATAATTATAGCACTGCCAGTTTCTTCTTTCGATGTTTCAGTTCCAGCTTCTTACCTCTTACTCATACCCCTTGTTGGAATGCTTTGATTTACAGCCCTTACTTTTTTGGCTCACTGATCTTCGACGGGATTTCAATATCCAGATTGCGATTAACACTCCTTAAAATCAAAGCGAGCCATCTAATTGGAGAACTTCCGTTCCTCAGAGCTGAGAAACGAACGAAGAAATTCTGACTTTCTTATAGCGAGAGATACCAGCGCGTCAAAAAAAAATTTAGAATTGCTTTTGCACAAACAAAAGATTATTGAAGAGGAAGTTAATTTTTAAATTGCACATGATAAAGCAAATGCCTCCTTCGTAGAACAGGAAAACATGAAAATCAGAATGGGAGAGTTTACAAACGATGGTCTTTAGTACTATCATTCGTCACTGTCTTTCTCATGAAGGTGTTCATCGATTCATTGTCGTGAGTTAATTATCAAGCACATACAAAATGAGCAAGAACGCGCGTGCCCTTTGAATCCTTAATTAGATAATGATCCTTTGCGTTTGCGCACTTTTGCCTCCATTTAGGGTCGATAAGATTTTCAATCAATCTGTGAGAGCCGCCCAATTATCGCAATCGAACGGCAGATGCAAAGCTATCTTGGCATCTGGGCATCTGGTACGATCCGTGTATCCGTGTCCTCTACCCAGACGGGTTACGCGGTAGCCGCTTTCAGTTAATTTAATCCCCCGAGAATCGAGATTCTGCGCCGGCATTCAGATCCCACCGATGGATTTATATCGCGTAGATCACTATCAACAAGATATTTACTTCCACCCGTCCCGATCCAAATAGCGCCAGCTTAATTGCACAAAGATGGCATTAAACGCATTCACCCAAGGAGATCTCCAATCAAGATCAAACATAACCTTCTTTCAGTAATTAATTACTACCTTGAGAAATGCACCGAGTCGAAGTAAAAATTTTCGTCCGCTGATTGCTTTTGCGATGAAATTGATCTGGATTATTATGTACTTTCTTTTATCTAACTAAATGCTTGGTACCAATAAGTTCTTATTGGTGGAAATTACCCCTTTTATATTTTTGAGTCTTTTGTTGTGTTAAGAACTCAAAAATGTCTTCTTTACCCTTTTTACACGAAATTGTGGCAATTGATGCTGTGTTACAATATTAACTCGAGTTTTAAAAAGAAGGGAAGAAGGAAATCTTATAATTAAAATCATTAGTTGAAAAATGAAGATGGAATATTTTCCCACTGATAGATGTAAATCCATGTATGGTATCCATACGTGTTTCTGGAGAGGAACGCGTTCTTAGGTTGGAAGTCTTTTAAAAATAAGAAATAAATGAAAAATACAAAACTAAAAAATAATAAGAAAAGGGAAGAAAGATTACTGAAGAGTGGAGCTGCGGGTGACCTTTGACCTGAGCGGTAACTCACCGCCCACGTTGCACCTGCCTTGGCGCTATCGTGCTGCTTTATTGGTTTATCTCGAGAACGTGAGGGCTTTATGAACTCTTGGCTGAATTTTGCATGAACTTCGACCCCCTCGACCCACGTCTCGCACCTGCACGCCCAAAAACCCTCAGTTCTGTATAATGCGAACCGCCTATTCATCCCCATTCTCTTGGGAATTCTGAGTTGCAAGAATCGAATCAAACCTGGGATGAAGGAACAAGGAATAAAAGAGTTGAGTGTTTAAATCTTTAACCGAACAGCTTCTGACTCAAATTATTCTTTGTGAATAAACTTGATTCGCAATTCTTTAGTTGTTATTTTCACCAAATGCACTACCAATCCCAATTCGGCTTTGACAATATATTTTTTTCACTGGATTGGGAGATGTTGAAAAATTAGTTGAAAGTTCTTGGCCACCCACAGCATTGAGATTAAATTGAAGCAGTTGTTAATAAATAATAATTAATAAAACAATTTGCACTCGTTTGAAATCGAAAAGCAGAGGGACCACCTCGCCTTCGGTGCATTTCTTAGATAAAAGAGAGATGCTTGAGAATGCGGCCCTTGAGTTTCATTCGTTTGAAATGGAATTCATTATCATTGGGCATGCGGGCATTATCGCTACTCAACCATTACTGTTGAAACCGCCAGTCCTGGGTGTTCCAGAAGTAATCTAGCTAATGTCCGCCTGCTCCATTTGGATAAGTGGAAGTTAAATAATGCGTGGCTTCATTGTAACTTTCAGAGTGAAAGAACCTGAATAACTAATCAGACGTTTCTAGCTGCCAAGAAAATTTGCAAATTAATTACGCCACTGCTGATGAAATTGATACTATAGTATCAATTAAAATAGGCAGTTTGAAACTTTAAATTTATCTCCTGGAAGTACACAATTTTTAATAACTTTGTTTTTAATCATTGATATATTATTTCTCCGCTTTTCAGTCAACGTTTCATTGATATTTTAATTAAATATCGTTTCCTATTTAGGAGCAATTAATATCAATACCACGGGTGTCAACGCCTTATATCTGTGCAATGGTCGAATCCATTTAAATTCCAGAACATAAGTTTCGTAGAGTAATTGAATAATCAAGAAATTTTATATCGTTATTTGATACATTGACAGCTATTTAATCAATATTACTCTCACTTTATTTATGCTTAGAGAAAAATGGATATTCAAACTTAAAATCCAGATAGTCAAAAAAATGAATTACAAATATATTCATTCTAAATATGTTTTCGTGTGTGGCAGTATTTAATTAAAATATTCGACGGGTGACAAATTTTTAAAATCGCTTTATACTTTTTAATATTTTTATTTTATATTTGTATCGTTAATGGAAATTTTTTTCCTAAAAATAAATATTGTCCAGTTTTTCACGACATGACAATTTTATGGCGAAAATATGAACGTTTTTTAAAACGAAAATAAATTTTGAATGTGATGTAAATAAAAATATTTCGTGTTCAGGGTAACTCTGAAGCTACATAAATCTTTTTGTTTATCACTGCCAGTCTTGGGTTTGGTGAACAAGATTTTATGGACGCGTGCACGCGCAATTATACGACGACCACGGACCCATTACACGACGGCGGTCTTTATCCCAAAGAGGATCATGATACGTCGGTCCGATAATTAAATTTCAAAGATCGCGCACTCGCGTGGTTCTTCTTGTCGGCAATGGTCAAAAGCGAACTTCGCACAAATCTAATGATGCCTGCATTGCAAAAATTATTCGCCAGTAGCTTTTCATGGTGGCAGCAATCGTATTTTGCTGTCGATCATATGTACAATCTTTACAATAATTCAAAATTTGCATATTTGAAAATTTAAACAGTTGATTTTTGTGTATATTTTCTGCATTTGATATTTTTTGTATTCATACAAGTAGTTTTTAATGAAGTTTTTAAAGTCTTAGATGTCTTTATTGAAAAATATCAAATCATAAGTCACGGAAAAAAAAAATTCATTAAATTTTCTAGAACTAGTCCTATTTTTTAAAGAACTTTTTTTAATTGGACTTAAATGTAAAGTTTACAGAACTTTTGTAGAGTTATTACAGATTTTTTTACATTAAATACTGAAAGTTATACAAAATTTATAAAATTTGATCATGGTTGCCCCTATCCCCGATTATAGAATTAGTTCTATAAAATTTAGTGAACTTTTTCTTTCGTGTATAGCTCAAAATTCATTTGTATTAAGTGGTAGAATTTAACAATTGTGAACAACAATAATTATCAGTTTAGTGTAAGGAGAGAAAACAATGTGACGTATACTGTATAATTACGTTATCTCTGGAAAAATCAACTCTTAAGTCAAGAAATTTTCTGCACGCAGGAAGGAATTATCTTTGATGCAAATAAATTTTTAAATCAACTAAAATATTTTGTTGAAATAATCAACGATTTAGTTAAATCAATCAAAATTTTAATAGACTGTATTACAATGCATTTATTTGAGTGATTCAACGAAAATTTGGTTGAATCAATTAAAAATTTTTCTTGGTGTGGAAGAGGTTACAGAAGCAAGAAAAAGGGATAAAATCAACATTTTCAAAATTTTTGAGACCATTTTCTTGAAATTTAAAAATTTTATGTACGGTTATTCGAAGTACTAAAAAAAGACGAACAATTTATCCTTATAGAACTGTTTTCGTAGGAAACAAAATTACCAAATTTTGAGCCATGAAGCAAGATAGAGTCAAAATATTAATAAAATAGAAAAAGTCGCAAAAAGACTATAAATCCTCCATTGACTATTTTTTGATAGGATAGGTATTTTTCGTTTTAAAATCTATGTATTATATGATGAACAGAGTCGAGCGCGAAGCTAATAAGTCTATAAGAATATATAATATATCATAATAATCATAATTGAAAGCTTCAGTATCATAACTTTCTATCATATTACGCATCATTTACAGCTTTACTTGTTTGTTAATATGGTCTTCATGAGTAGGAGACATCACCTGATAACATGATACCCTCTCCTTCTGTTTTCCTCTTTTCGGGATTACTTTTACCCCTTCTTTCGATGTCTGTTTAAATATAGATATTGTTTTTGCCGAAAAAATAGTATAAAGTCTCTGTGAAAATTGAAAGAGATATCTGTAATCAATAATGAATTTCGCAATCGTCACTCTTCTTTGTGTGGGGCTTCTACTGGCAGGAGTAGATTCCCAGGTCACAGTCGCCACCCCGGCTACTCCAGCTACTCCAGCTACACCAGCAACTCCAGCAACTCCAGCAACTGCAGCAACTCCAGCTACACCAGCAACTAAGGCTACTCCAGCAACCCCAGCAACTGCAGCTACTCCAGCTACACCAGCAACTGCAGCTACTCCAGCTACACCAGCAACTCCAGCTACACCAGCAACTAAGGCTACTCCAGCAACTCCAGCTACACCAGCAACTAAGGCTACTCCAGCTACACCAGCAACTCCAGCTACACCAGCAACTCCGGCTACGCCAGCAACTAAGGCTACTCCAGCAACACCAGCAACTCCAGCTACACCAGCAACTCCAGCTACACCAGCAACTAAGGCTACTCCAGCTACACCAGCAACTCCGGCTACGCCAGCAACTAAGGCTACTCCAGCAACTCTAGCTACACCAGCAACTAAGGCTACTCCAGCAACTCCAGCTACACCAGCAACTAAGGCTACTCCAGCTACACCAGCAACT